>CM061131.1:110660462-110701473 GCA_030789695.1 Scilla litardierei
AACACCGACCGACTCTGGGAGCACTAAGCTCGCAACGATACCTCCCAACATCTCATCCTGTCGCTCCCGCGCGCTAGGATTCGATGTCTACGCTAAGGGCGTGAGCTATGGCTAGGGAGTTAACCGCCAAGTTTAATCCCCCTTGGCCCAACGGTCAAAGGCGGTTTTTTCCCGCCGATGACAATAAAACACCCCGCGTAAGCAATAAATTCCTAATCCCTATCGGAATCCTAGTCCTATGGACGCATCAGGGAGAACCCACGAAGGGGTTTTCACCAAAATCCCAGATTTGGGAACTACTCACACATTTTAGCTAAAAAGCGATCTAAATGAAAATCGACCGTAGAAATCATTAAAAGGCAATTGAAATGAAGTAGTAGCAATGCGATTAAGATAATATCAAAGTTTCATAAAGATCAGAACACTTACAAATAACAATAAAATTCCAGCCGTCACAATAGGGAAAAAGACAGAAAAATACACAGCTCTCGTTTCTGAAAACCTAGGGCAGTTATATATAGAAAACGACTTCACCCGATCGGTTGAAGAATCAACCGATCGGGTGAGCTGCAACGTTCTTCGGCTGCTGTTCTTCAACCGATCGGGTGAACTGCAACGTTCTTCGGCTGCGGTCTTCAGAAACTTCACCCGCTCTGACCCGATCGGTTGGCGCAAGCGGCTCGTCGTTTGGATCTTGCGGTCATCAAGTGAACCGATCGGTTGAGAATTCAACCGATCAGTTGGAAATACGCCCCAAAAGAACAGAAACTTGCGTCGACTTGGCACGGTCAGCAGACGTCGGGCAAGCTCTCCGGGTCGTCTCTTGGAGGAATCGGCTACAGATGAACCGATCGGGTGAATATCACTCGATCGGTTGGAATTCAGCTCCAAATTCACGAGAAGTCTGTTGGGATGAATCGGTCGTCGAACCGGTCGGTTGATCCTCACTTTGCTTCAGCTGCTGTCCGGGTCGGATACGCGTGTATCACCCGATCGGTTGGCTGTGTCCAACCGATCGGGTGGGGGGCTGAAAGATGGCAATCTTGGTCGTTTGACCCCCCTGGATCGTGCGTGACTCCTCCCGTTGCTCCGGGGACTTATGATATCTTCGTTATGTGTCCTCTACGCTGGCAATCTCCTGCAAACACACAAAAACACGGAGAAGTGAAAGAAAACTAGAAAACACGAGAAAACGGATACGGGACGGCGGAGAATAACGGAAAAACACAAAGAAGACGTGCATGAATATATAAAATATACAGATACGTCAGTGCCGACCTTTGGCACTCGACCCACATTTTGCCACGTCCAAATAAAGTCATCGGCCACGTTGAGGCCCTTGCATTGGCAAGATCCACGGGCTCAGTGCTAACCTTTGACATTCGACCCTACGGTTATGCCATGTCCAAACAAAGCCCTCGGCCACGCTGAGGTCCTCACGCTGGCAAGATCCACGATCTCAGTACTGTACCGACCTTCAGCATTCGACCCCACGGGTCGTTCCACGTCCAAACAAAGCAATCGGCCACGCTGAGGCCCTCGTGCTGGCAATACCATGCCACGTCCAAATAAAACACCAGCCCCAGCTGGGGCCCTCGCTGGCATGACTCCAAAGTCTTTGCGTGGAATAGCTAGCACACTCAAGTCGAGCTGTCATCAACGAAGTCCCCGGTCTAAGCTGGGGCCCCCGCTGGTCTTACCTGGAGGTTGTGGTCCGATCTCAAGATCCAATACTTACAAGCAACATTCGACCCGGGTCATGCTAAAGCAAGCGACGACCGTTCCAAGTCCAAAGCAGCTTCCAGCCCAAGCCGGGGCCTGCTGCCACAACTTTAAGCTCCCGTTTCAGGTGGTATTTGGCTTTGGCCATACCGAATCGAGTAAGCCCACAACGAAGATGTGAGCCTGCTACTCTGCTCCACTGCCTTCTTAATACTCGCTTGATCCGCCCCTATAGCTGCCTTCTATTCTTCTGTCGCGGTCGGGACACTCCGAGAAACCGGTCAACTCCAACTACCTCTCGCCTTTTCTCCTCCAACTGCCAGTCCTCTGCCATGTGAGCGTATTCCATGGCCTCATAAGGCTCTGAGACTTCTGCGTGCGAACCACTGCTCGAATCGTGGCCTTCAGCCCCTTCACGAAGGTGCTCTCCATCGTCTCGTCAGACACTCCGTGCACCTGTCCTGAAAAGGCCTCAAACCTCTATATAATCCCTCATGATGCCCTCCTGCCTGAGGGATAGCAGCTGCTCCCTCACGTTTCCCAAGTGGGGGTCTCGGAACCTCTCCACCATCTGATCCCTGATCTTCTCCCACGAGCGAAAAGGACGCCTCACATCCTTCCACTAAAACCAATCGAGGGCCTTTCCATTCAGACAGGTACCCGCTGCCTCCAGCTTCTGCTCCTCAGTCATGCAGGAGACTCTAAAAAATCTCTCCGCTCTATAGATCCACGAGACCAGGTCCACCCCATCGAATACCGACATCTTCAACTTCCGCAGTCTGTCCATATTGAATCCCCACTGGCCCCCCGTCCTCGTGCCTAGGCTGGTGGTAGTGCTGCCACCTCTCCTGGTGTTGCTCATAGCATCCACGCGGGCCTCCCTCATGGAAATCGTGATCCCCCTGTATGCCTCCTCCTCGGTCCCCATGTCTTCCCACTCAATCGCCTCCAAACCTGCCCCTTGCCACTCCTGGAAGTCTCTGTGACATCCCCCCATGTCTCTGGTGCGTTCCCCATGGTGGTGGGATGGAGGTTGTCACTTGTCATCGTCAAATCGAGGGTCGGGAGGATCCTGACACGCCTCGTCATCATCTCTGTGCTCCTGGAAGTCCCCCGGGTCAAATTCATCCTCGAAATCACGCGTCGGGTCCTCCAGATGGGGTTGGTCATCACGAAAGGGCTGAAACGTGTCGTCCCGTGCACCGAAACCCCTGCACGGGGTTCCCTCTGATCTGCGGGGCCGCGGCGGGCCTGTTGGCCCTATTCTTTGTCCGCCGGGGCCCCAGCGGCCCCCACTGGTCGGCAGGGGTCGGCGGGGGCCCGGGGACCTTCGCCGGCCCCGAGTGAAGCCTGGGGGTGCGCCCCCCTCGGCGGCTATCCTGGGGCCGCAGGGCTCGGAGGGAGGACCCGCTGTGCCCCCATGCTCTGGCACGTCTAATTGGGGGGTGGCTAGTGCCGCCGCCCCCTCTTACTTCCTTAGCCTTCCGTCACAAGTCTTCGCGATAATCCACCTTCTACGGCTCCCCATCTTTCTCGTCGTCGTATTCCTCCGTGTGGACGGCTTCCGCATCAAAAAGCTTCGTCTTTTCCTTTCACTTGACCAAAGGCGGCACATTTCCTGCTGATTTAGGGTTTCCATCACCTTTTCCATCATTTCCCGCGTTGGCCGTCAATAGAAAAATCAATTGCGCGAATTGTTCGTCTTGTTTCTCTTGCCTCGCCGTCAAATTTTCGATGGAAGCCGTCAACTTTGCTATGGACTCCTCGTTTCCCGCCAATGATTTCTTTATCCCGTCGATCTCGCTAGTAAATTTCGCCTCCAAAGACTCGATCTTGTCTTGTGATCATGTCGAAGCTGCCATGGATCATTACGTACTCTGATACCAAATTGATAGGAACTCACTCCAATCTGAAAATAAATTGATAAAACTAGAAATAAAAAGGATAATTTGGTGCAATTAAAGGGGCAACCACCCTCCCAAGACGCCAATAAGCGAGGATGTCCGCACTCATCTAAGAAAATCTCCCACACAATATCAAAATTAAGTCTAACCAGGGCCGGCTAGCCCCCTCCATCTAATATTAATTCAGATAAATATAGCTAATTACCCAAATACCTTTCCCTAATAAAATAACTAAAACCTTAAAAAGACCCTCATATTGGGCGCGGCTGGATCTATCAAGTTATTGGTCTCTCGTATGTGGTCTTCATTATGTTCCATAGATCGATGTTTATTGATTGTAGGTATATCATCATGCGTGTCTTCTACACGTTATAGTTTGATTCAGTAAACAAAGGTGGATGTGAGGTTTAGTCACCCTCTAAAAATTGCGATGCAAATGTTGATGCCATCATTTAATGTTGTCATCTGATACCAAATGTGAGAAACACTTGATTACTCTGATACTAAGTGTTGGGATCCTGTGGATGACAAGTTGAAAACACTAAAAGAGGTGAATAGTGTTTTAAAAATCTTTATAATTTTTTTAATATTTTCTACCTAAGATATCAGTTTGTGTTACCAAAGTGATTCATAATCAACAATCTTCTTGCAAAGTATAATAATATAAGCAACAAAATTTTTAAAGCAATACTTGCAAGAAATAAATCAAAACACACAATAAGAAATCATATATTGGATGGTCAACCTTGACTATCTCCCGTCCATAATCTCATTTAGCTTTGTTGAAGCACAAGTGTATATAATGCCTAAGAATTGGATCTCTATTGAAATGTAGAAATCTGAGAGTAGAGATGTCAACGATTGGCCAAGAGAACAAGATGAAAACTTTTGAGTATAAAAGCCAAAATGAGGGATTTTTCTTAAAAGTTTTTAAGTAAAAAAATTTTTCTCACAAAAATAATGATCTTTCTAGTTGTAAAAACCTTGAGAATTATCCTATATTTATAGAACAAGAAACATATAAAACAGATTGACTAAAACACCCGCAAAACGGCCAGTAACGGTTAGTTGCAGAAATTCCGTTCTGTGCAACGGTAATATCATTAGTCGACTAATCTATATTACAATTGAGGGCTGTTTTTGAACTTTGTCATATGTGGCAATGTCACATCAAGTTTTGGGGGGAAAATTTTTTGGGTTGGGGGAAAATTTGTTGGGGGAATACAAAAGCTTTTCTTTTTTGAAATTGGCACCATCAGCATTTAATACTCTTCATTCAAAAATGACCAAAAAAATGAGACCCAAAAAACACACACACAAAATGAAACCCAAAAAATATCAACTTAAATTACAAGTATGCAAAAGAGAACTTTATATCGGCTGAGCTTATTTCGGCTGACACCAAACAAATTGAAACCCAAAAAAAATACAGGGAATGTGCGTTCAAATAGGCGGGCTGAGTTTTTTGGGCGTCAAACAGAGGTCTAACCAACCTATCCGCGCCGAAGGCGCCCGCTAAATTTTTATACGCTAATTTGTTGTTCTGCGCCGAAGGAGCACCGAATTTATTGTTTCTTGCCGAAGGCGGTCGTGCCTCTAAATTTTTTTACGCTAATTTGTTGTTCTTTTAAATTTTGGCTGTAGAGATATTTTTTGGGGGACAAAGTTTTCGCGGAAAAAAATCTTAAATGCACCGTGCCCACGGGCACGGGTTATGACTAGTGTATATTTGTTAGTCGACGAATGTCCATTGGTTGACTGATTATAAGGCACCAGTCGATTAGTCAGTCATGTCAGGAAACTGCAAATCTCTTTGTTTTAAATTACTCGGTTAGTGTTCATCCGTTAGTCGACTAGTCATGCGATTAGTCGACTAACTAGATAACATTAGTCGACTAATCTGCCATGCTGACAAGCCATTGTTTTCCGGTTCTATTAGTCGAACAGGATCAACTATTGGTCGACTAATGGATTGGATTCAGAAAAGTATTGTTTATGCCATAAAAACTAACGAAAATAAATTGAAATATTTTTTAAGACTTTTCAAAACATTTTTCTATGGATTCCTAAGTGTGGGAAGTACTTCATTAAAGCTTTAACATTCTAATCAATGACAAGAAATAAATATATCAAAATACACAATTTTACTTTGATTCTTCCTTGATGTAGTCTTGAAGTCTTGTCTTGATTTTTTTCTTGCTGAAGTTCTTGGTTTTGAAACATTCACTTAGCTTTGTTCTTCTTCTTTATTTCTGCATTCATAGGAGTTAGCACACAAATATGTTTGCTCATCATCAAAATATATATTGATGTGACTCAATATTCAACAGTAGTTTTGGATCTTGTTCCACATTTGAATTTGCATGAGGCCCTGGTCCATCAATGGTGGCAGGATATAGCCGTCGCATCAGCGGTTGTAACAACGAAGATGTATATTTTCTATTGGCAGAGGAGAGACATTGTTTAGCGTATAGTTATTGTCTACAAAATTTTAGAGTTGAATATTAGTCTAGTAGGAGTCATCATATATGGTTGTAGAGATAATTACCAACAAAATAGCAGCCAAAAAGTGATAAAATAATGAAAGCCCGACAACCATTTGAGCTACCAATTATCTTAGTCATTTTCACTATTGATAAGGGGAAAAATAAAAACCAACCAGTTATATGATATTTTATGTGATTACTTTTATCATAGAGAAATTTACTGGGCTTCCTCGCATCTTGGTCAAAATAATCGGAATAAGTTCTGCAAAAAGAAGGTAACTTATGAAGGAGATGGTGTTCATAAAAAAGAAGAAATGTTAGCAAGGACAGAAATTCAAAGAACAAATGATACATGTTCAAATAATGTGATAAAACTCTTGATGAGGGTAAGCTTTGAGACTAAATTGATGCAGCCTAAGTTAAAAGGGGTAATTTCTATAGAGAACAAGAAGTTGAGGGGTGATAAAATGTTTATCCATATTGTGAAAAGAGGAAAACAATGAAGTCGAAGAAGATTAGAACAAAAATGAGTGAAGATATACAAAGATTGAAGTCTGCATCCAATTTAATTACTCAAGTCATTGTTCACCAGACACACCATTGAGTTATAGGATATTTTGTCATTATTCACCAGACAAACCATTTATATCCTTTGGTAATTCATCTTGATACTTCATCAATCTCTATTCTCCTCATTAAGAGATGACGAAATAGCTCCCTTTCAAAAGCATATTTAGATAATAACATGATTTGAAGCTAACTACGATGCTTTGATATTTCTGCATCATCTTTTTTAGCCATAAACATTCAATACGATCTAATTGTACATTTCATAATTAGTGTTCTTGTCATAAATGTTATTTCCCCCCCAGACTTTTTGTACGCTCCACTTTTAAATGAATGAAACAGCGATTTTCAATTGTCTAATTTCCTTTTATTTTCATTTCAAGAAATTATTCTTTTAATTGTCAAATGAAATAGTTAAAATCTTGAGTGGCCAAAGCTACTGAATGGTTTTCTTTTGTGGGAATTTAGAGATCATTTTGACAATTGATTAGCTTAATGTGTTAACAGTAAATTTTGTTTTCTGTTCATCATTTTTAACTGGCATAAATTACATTTTGCTACAAATATTTTAAAAGAAGAATATGTGCATCAGCTAGCCAAGGTGGAAATTGTTTATTGGCTTAGTCAAAAAGTTCACTTTACACTATTTTTTCTGATAATCGGAACGGTTCATTCTGATCTTCATATTTTAATATCCAAATGCACAAAATATCTAGTGAACCTAAGTGGTTTTGCTTGTTCATTGACTCGTCGCAAGTTTAATTGTTTCACAGTTACAGAATTTTTTGCAACAACTAGATGAAAATGAGCAAAACCGTTTGGGTTCACAATATATTTGCCTTCGAGTTTTAGAATATGACGATGAAAGTGAACACTTCTGATCGTCCGAAATATAGTGGAGAGCGAACTCTTTAACGAGAGCCAAGGAGTGATTTTCTCCTGAGCTAGATGATGCCAATACCCTTTTTTCAAAAACATAGCGAATTGTTATGCTGTTGGTTTACTTTATTAATTATCACTAAATTATTTCTTTAACGCAATATGATTGAATCCGTTTTTTCAATACCCTTTTTTTCAATGCCAATACCCTTTTTTCAATTATATCCATTCTAGTTTTGTGTAAGTATTTGAATCCATCATTAGAACAAAAGTTATATATGTTATATTCAGCTGAAATTGGGCTGTCTTAGACTACTTGCAGACAGTATTACACTTCTATATTTATTGGGAATCCTCCAAGACCTTATTTTCTTGACGTGGATACTGGAAGTGACTTGACATGGATTCAGTGTGATGCTCCATGCGCTAGTTGTGCTAAGGTACATCCCAGTTTTCTACTTTAAGTGCTATAAGTGCTACCAGTCATTTTCTATGGAACTTTTATGCCCACATAACTTTTTTTATGTTTACATGCACCTATTTTTAGCAGGAGTTTATGGTTATGTACCTTAGTGAGTTTGGTTTTAAAGGATGATTTTCTGTACCATGCTGTCTGGAAACTCAAGCTATTTCAAAATTCAAACAAAGTCAAGTATTTATGTATGTTCAGATTTTTCTCATATTTCTGATAATCAGAAGCTTGAATCTCCCACTTAACACATGACCCTGCAATGATGTATCTCAATGTTCGATTATGATGATGTAATATTTTGTTGCCATGTTGCCGTTAAGATAAAATTTTTAGAAGGGAAAACATATTGATTGATATCCAAAGCTAAACATAAGCTTTACATGTGCTCGTTTCTGATTTTAGAAAATTTTAAATTATTAATTGTTAAAAAAAGAACTATAAAAATACCTTAAAGTTAAGTGTTATATTTTGTGGAAGTAATCAAAGATCTCTTTGAGTAACACCACAACATATCTTAATTATGAGTGGCTTAGTTGTAAGTAAGGTATGATGTTTGAAACTGATATGTTTCGGCCGTTTTCAAATCGATTCCGATGGAGATTGCTATGAAATGATATCAAAAACTTGGTTTCAATTGAAACTATAGGAAAACAACAACAACAGAAATGAAAAAAGAAGCAAATGGAACACCATTAAAATGGGACAAAACCCTAAAAATCATTATAAAAATGAAAAAAAGAAGCAACACCAGAAACATAAAGAGAAGCAGTATTGGTAAGAAAAGGAGAGAAAAGAACTCACTAAAAAGAGAAGCGTATGTTCTCGATCACACATCCTGATCTTGATATTGCCTTCATCTCGTAGTCCAATCTCGATCTCATATCTCGATGTTGCATTCGCCTCCATTTCGATCCTGTTCTCAGATCTCACAAAAAGAAAAAGAAAACGAAAAATCTCATCGGCGGTTATGTTTGGGATGAAGGGTGAGAGTGGAGAGAGATTTTTATTTATATATGGGGTTAGAACTGGTCAGGTTTTAGTTTAAATAAAAAGCCCGATTCAAATGCATTTTGACTGAGAAGAGAAATTACAAAGTGGGTCTGGTTTTCCGGTCAAACATTCGTGACATATTTTGACTCGACCCAATAGTCATTTATTTTACATTTTGCACTTTAACCATTTATTTTTATAGTTTTTTTACATTTATGTTTTCAAATGTTACAAATATTCTTGTAAAATTTAGTTTCTACAAATATAAATGCGTACATATAGATACATAAAGTACTAATAAATTCGATACCAAAACCTAACGTGAAAGCAACAAAACTACTGTAACTTATTGAAACCATTTTTAAGAAGCCGAAACCGAAACCAAAACCAAGTTCTCAAACATTGGTTGTAAGTGTTGCATCAGCATTGATGCAATAGAACCATCCACCACATTTACGCAAACTCATTGACAATGTTAGAATACATGTATTAGTGTGTCAAGTGTTATATGATAGATAAAATTATCTCCAATCATACAAGTATTAAATGCTTTTGTAGAAGTAACCAAATATCCACTTGATTACGATCACAACTTATCATAACTAAGAATGGTATATTTGTAATTGTTGCATCAACATCGAGGTAATAATGAACTATGCACCACAATTTATTCACCACAATTATGCGAACTCATTAACAATATTAGAATAAGTGTATTGACCTATGCACCACAATTATGCGATCTCATTAACAATGTTAGAATAAGTGTATTGCTGAGTAATTTTGTGTAGAAGGATTTTAGTAGTTTTCTCTATAAATAGTATTCTATTGGTAGAGAGGAAACTAACAACACTAACCTTTCTTCTTAATTTCTTTTGCTCTATTTTCATGGTGTCAGAGTTAAAATCCTAACCCATTTTCATCTCTTTTGAAACTTTCCTAACTCCAAATACAACCAAAACCGAAATCCACCGTAAAAACTTGTTGCCAAATCCAATTCTCAGCCAATTTCGACTTACCATTGGTTTGGGTGGTTGATTTCACATTCGCCCTCTCTTTCTATCATTTCCAATCATATTCGTTGTCGTGATTTTTCTCCATCAGCAATGAAAGCTGGCATCCATTAAGAACTTTATTTATCACTGCATTGTCATTCGTTAGATTTACGCTTTAGACATGAGATCCAGATCTTGTCCGTGCTTCACCTATATGTTTGTTGGACCACGCTCACTATTTTTACCTAGATGTCCTGTTGTTTTGTCGCTACGACGTTATCGACCAAGCTGTGACTACCTTTGTACCATGCCTCCATTGTTTGATGTCTTCAACACTATTGCCATTTGCCACCCTTATTTGACACTGATGATGCCATCATCTAACCAGTAACCACCTCTATTCTCATCTTTGTGTTCTTTGCTTCATACTATTCTCCATGTTTTTGAAGCTTTCAAAAATGCAGTCAATTTGTTATAGTCAAAATAATACGATCACATAAAAGAGATGGTAGCAAGGGGGTCAAGGAGCGGCAGCGATAAAACCCTAAAGGAGAGTGACCGTTCTGTAATTACATGACGTAATTACAGGACAGACAGTTTTGTAATTATAGGGCAATGACAGATCTATAATTTTTGGACATAGTGTCAGATCTGTAATTTTTGACCGCCGTGACAAATATATAATTTATAGGTAGGCGGTTGAAAACCGTAGGTCAGGGACATTTTGGTAATTACGGGATGTCGGCTCATTAGGAGGGATTATTATAAATAAGAGGGGAGTGTTCTTGAGGAGATTATGAAGAGGATTGGTGGAAAATTGGTAGTAGTTATCTAGATCTAGATTAGTTTTGCCTTAGTTTTAATTGGAAGAGTGGTCCTCGTCTCGAATTGAGGCCAAAACCATTGTAATTCCACTTATTATTAATAAAAAACCCGACTTTCTTCCCCAAATCCCATCATTAGCCCTAAAAATTTCACCCTTTGTCCAAAAATACCATATTTTCCCCAAAATTCGTCTCCAATCCTATCACAAAAATCAATTGTAGCTTGATAGGTTCTTTTAGTTCTCTGAGTTATGTTTAGATTTATATGTACTTGTTAGATCTGGAGGAGGATTATAGTTTGGATGTGCTTGTTGGTTCTGAGAGAGTATCATAGCTGTTTGGATGTGTTTGTAGGATCTTAACGGACGATCATAGATATATGAAGTTTGTTTAGTTTGTTCATTTTGTTTAGTGGCATGACATGATTTTTGGTGATCTTAGTTGAGGACGATCTTATTTGCTCGCTTGCAGTTGATTGGACATGTGACCATGGTATAGCTCAAGGGAGACATTTGATTGTTATAGAATTAGTTTCCAACACAATTACCGATCAAAAACCATCTTAATGAGGTGTATATGAAACAACTATCTGGTTTTGTTGCATTCGGTAGTTTGGGAAGGTTTGTTGATTGTGAAAGTCATTGTATATGTTGATGCAACCATTCAAAACATGATTTGGCAAGTTCGTTTATGTGGTAAAGGATTTTAGACTTGGATGAGACGAAATCACAATTACCACTTTGTACTTTATCAACATAATCAGAAATGCAGTTTTTCTTAGTAGAGTATGTGGATGTCATAGTTATCACTAACGATGATGTTGAGGGTATTAGATTCTAAAAGAAATTCATTTAGCAAAAGTTTTAGATGAAGACCTTGGACCTCTTTGATACTTTCTTGGTATTAAAGTAGCATGTTCTAGAAAGAGCGTCTATTTATGTTAGATGAAGTACATGCTTGATATAATCTCAGGGATATGGATATCGGGATGTAAGCTGATTGTTGCGCCTATATATGCTTATGCTGGATCATGATGAGCCATTACATAGTCAGAAAAGAATGAAGGATTGTTAGGAAGCCGAATTATTTTTCTATAACTCGTGTAGATATTGCCTATTCGGTGAGTGTGGTTAGTTCATGTCTGATTCACGGATTAGGATTTTGTGAGATATTGCAATAATTTAAAATAGAGGTCTTCTTTATTTAGATGGCGGACACAATTGTGTTGTATTTCAAATGCTAGTGGGACAGATTCCCCATTTGATTGTGTAGTCCATATGTGCTATTTTTGTATTTGGGAGTAATCTTTGTTGTGAAAAAGTAAAAAGCGTCTGATTATAGATTGAGTGTAAAATCTTAATTTGTGATTTGTGTGGCAATACTATTTGTGAGTTGGTATGGATTCTGTCGTTACTGATTTAATTGGGCTTTCATCATCTATTTATATGCAATTTTATCATGATAATTAGACAGCTATTTGCATTGTGCATAATTTAGTATTTCATGAAAAAAAAGACACATATTAAAGTTGACAGTTATCTTGTTTAAGATAAGACTAAGAAGGTGATTGAGACTATATATTTGAGATCCGTGAATCAACTGAAAGACACACTTACTTAAGTCTCGAGTTGAATTTAATTATAATGAGCCACGCTTTTCTCCTTGGCTAGCTGATGCTCATTTTTCACTATATGTCTAGTGCTCCTTGGCTAGCTGATGCTCATTTTTAACTATGTATATATTGAAAAATGGGCATCAGCTAACCAAGGAGGAAAGCTTAACTAAGGAGGAAAGCTTCGAACGCATTCCCTCTATTTTTCCTCTGATCCAAATCGTTCATTTTGATCTTCATGTTCTAAAATCTCAAATCCTTAATTTTCAAGTGAATACAAGGAGTTTTGCTCATTGATCCACCTATCACAAATTTAACGGTTTCGTTGTAACAGAACTTTTTGCAACGATTAGATGAATGTTCAAAACCCTTAGGGTTTACCCCAAAATTGATAGTTTGGTGTTTTAGAACATGAACAATAAACTGAACGGACCTGATTGTTGAAAAATGGGGGAAAGGTGATTGGCGATGTTAATTATGATCCACATGCTTATATATTTACATATTTGTTCAAAAATAGAACTGGATGGCATGTCATTTTTACAATATTTGTTTATGTATCGTGCTATTATTCACATTTTCTTTCTTTTCATCCCACCAACCCCCATCCCCCCACCAATTTTTTTTCTCATTTTCGGTTTTGCTGTGCGGAGAGGGGGATTGTTAATGTCAAGATCTGAATGTTTGAACGCGCGTGACTTCTAGTAAATTGTTAATTCATCATCTTTTTATGATTTATAAGAAATATTAAGTTTTAATACAAATTATATATCCTTTATATTTATCCCTTAATTTTAATGCACATAAGCACCTGGTTTGTCCTGTGATATATGCTGCTCAGGAGTCATATGGCCCCATTTTTTTTGTTAGTAATCTGAAATTGCTGTGTAACTAGGGACCTCATCCACTGTACAAGCCAGCCAAAGGGAAAATAGTTCCACCAAGGGATTCATTGTGCCTGGAAGTGCAACGTAATTTAAACAATAAATATTGTGATTCCTGCCAGCAATGTGATTATGAGATAGAATATGCAGACCGTAGCTCCTCAATGGGTGTACTTGCAAGAGACGATATGCACCTTGTCATAGCAAATGGGGATAGGGCAAAGTTCAATTTTGTCTTCGGGTATGGCCCAGTAAGATTCAGAATTCTGTAGTGTATTGCTGTTGTTTGTTTCAGTTCTGATTTGTGTACCTTCTGCATATAGGTGTGCATATGATCAACAAGGCCAACTTTTAGCTTCTCCTGCAAAAACTGATGGGATCCTTGGACTTAGCACTGCAAAAGTTAGCTTGCCTTCTCAATTGGCGAATCAAGGGATCACGAATAATGTTGTTGGGCATTGTATTACAAGTGAAACAAAAGGTGGTGGGTATATGTTCTTTGGCGATGGCTTTGTACCTCGCTGGGGTATGACTTGGGTTCCGGCAATTAGCAGCATTACGTGAGTAATTTTCTATCCAATATGTTTATATATTTATTTCGAAGTTCGTTAAGAAGATAATTTTGTTTTCCTTATTGCTACCTGCATATAATCTTCTGTAAGTATTGTATGTTTTGCCTAATATATTTGATATTATGTTCATTTTCACTTGGTTAAATTTTTCGTATTGCACACAATTGAATCTTGGAAGTGGCTAGTGGATTCTCATTGTGTGACTGTGGAAACATAATTTCTTTTGTAATTTGATTTCGTTGGTGACAAGTCATCATCATAATTTATGGCTTGTTCGAATCCTTGGGATGATATACCTTTAAATTTCATCATGGAGGCTAGTCCATTGGATTGCACTTGTGTTCCAAACGGTTGAAAACTTGAAATCCTTTGGATTACAATCCAAAACAATATATGTGGAATGAATTTATAATACACCATTAATTTTTAGTCAAAAAGCAGTTTTGTAACTTGATCTTTGGATTAGAAAAATAAGGTCATGACCTCTTTTTTAATCCTAATGATTGGCTTATTTTTGGAATAGAATCCTTAGTATTTGTTGTCAAAAATTGGTATCTAAGTTTGCCCCAGTCCATAATAACAATGGAATCTAGGATTAAAATCTTTTGGATGGGTGCAGGGTGCTATCCAAATTCCAAACATTGCCTTAAGCCTTCTACCAATAAACAATGGAGTCAGCAATGGGGGCAATTTTAAATAGTAAGGCCGTGGAAATGGGTACAAAAAAGCAACAGCAACTGCATGAGCTTGTTCAAAAATGGTTTTCACAAATCATTTTGTTCGTCATTCTTCTTTAATTTCATGCCCTTAAATTCTTTATTTGTTTGGGCTGGTCGAAAATGGCATGGCATGTGTACACGAAGAGTACAATGGACATGCCAACTCCTGCAGGCACTTGTTTAACACGGCAAGGGCACAATATAAGATAGCACCCATCCAAAATGGAATCTAGGATTAAAATCTTTTGGATGGGTGCTATCCAAATTCCAAACATTGCCTTAAGCCTTTTACCAATAAACAATGGAGTCGGCAATGGGGACAATTTTAAATAGTAAGGCCGTGGAAATGGGTACAAAAAAGCGACAGCAACTGCATGAGCTTGTTCAAAAATGGTTTTCACAAATCATTTTGTTCGTCATTCTTCTTTAATTTCATGCCCTTAAATTCTTTATTTGTTTGGGCTGGTCGAAAATGGCATGGCATGTGTGCACGAAGAGTACAATGGACATGCCAACTCCTGCAGGCATTTGTTTAACACGGCAAGGGCACAATATAAGATGTTATTACTTGCTACTATCAGGAGTCTCAAAGGAATGCTAATGGATACCATGATTAGTTAAACCAATTTCCCATTTAATATAAGCATTACAAACAAAAAGTTTCAAGTACTATCACGTGCTACATTTTTCTCTACTCTTTTACCTGATGACCTATCTACATTAAAAGATAAAGATGATTTTTCAAGAGGGGAGTGCCTCATATGCACACACTCCCTGTTGCCTAGTCAATTTTTTCAAGCTGGAAACATTCTAAGCTATCCTGTTCCCAAAAGGGTTGGAAGCTATCCTGTATCTGAGAGGGTTGGAAGCTTAAAGGAGCCATCAATGAGTCTTTCCACAGTGGATCTTGTAGATGGCAATCAAACCCGCGGGGGGGGGGGGGGGGGGGGGGGGGGGGGGGGGGTTGGGTGTGGGTGAGGGTGAGAAGTGTTAACTGAAAATAATCATAAATTAAAGCTATGTTGGTCTACCAAAGTCTCATCATTCGCTTCCATACTCGAGACAACAGATTTATATCCATGCATATTGGTTGTATAATTGGATTCTTGTCTAGGAACCCATGATTGCTTTGCAGGACATTGGGTATCTGTATGGCTGTAGCACAATTCTTTGGTCCCAAATTTGAAAAAGAAGCCATTTTCGCACAAATACACCTCCAACGAACAATTTTTCCTCGACATCCATGCAACACAAGATCTGAGATGTGAATAAAAGAGCTTATCCCCCAAAACATATCCTAACAATGTGTTTGCCTGTCAATCAACATTTTCTTTGATTTTATCCCTTTAGATCCGATCATACGATCAACCAGCCGAAAGTCTTTATCCATCTTCCATCCTTGATTGCACTTATCTTTTCAGGATGTTGCTTTAGACCCCATAGCAAAGTGAAGGTTTGACTTACTGGAACATTTCAATGTAGTCTTGGAAGATTTCATCCCCTATGTTTCCCTGTAGACATGAGACATGAGTATTATTTTGGCTCCTTCGAGTAAAATAGATCCACTCCCGATTTGAATTTTCAACTTTTAACATCCACATTAGTCTCTTGATCTTCATATCTGGCCCCTGACTCACCATGTTTTTGTCCATGGTCTGTTGTCGTCTCTATCTTGACTTGGTTCTGTACATGCCATGTGGATCCTTCACCAGAACTACTTGGGGCCCTTGATCTGCAACATCTAGACGATCATCCTCCATGTCGGACCATGAGCCCCTGAGATCCCTGGAACCCTAGACATCACAGGGTGTTTTGTAATCCTCCATCCAGTAGGCTCTGCTAGACTACAACTCAGTGGATCCTAGATAAATGTTAAATGTCACAATACCTAAACAAAAATCCAGCTTTTATTTGGAGATTATAACCCATTGATCCCTCACAATCATAATCTATTAAGTCAGTGAAATTCTTATGCAAATGAATGACCAACCAAAAAGGCATGCACTAGCGTCCACTGTTTTTATTGGATTTTTCTGATTTGTATGATACATTTTCAAGTCAAAATGGGTCTATATGAAATTTCTAGGAAGTACAAGAGCTTATCCAAAACTTGACAGTTTTGTTTCTACTGAGAAAGACTTGCCCTCAGGTTATATTCCCATTATGGATTGTCCCGGATTGCATTGAAATCTGCCTTAAAAAGTTTTAGCTTAAATGCATGGATGGTTCAGAGAATTTTGGGTCATCTTTTGGATTCATAAATGACACTAATAAAAGTTGGGGGCACAAAGACTGTTATCCTTCTATTTTTCTTTTCTTTTCTTTTCGTTCTTTGTTTGAGCATGAACCCAACGAATATCCATTGAGTTTTGGGGGCTACCTGATGCGGACGCGCCGCTTGGGCCGGGCACACACGTGGGAGATGCGGCTAGCGGGGAGCCCACGATTGTTTACTTTCGCAGGAGGAGACGTGGGGACCGGGATTAGTCATGTCAGGGGTATTTTGGTCTAGTCAGACCAAATTAGTAAATCCCCTTTTCCTTTATAATTAGGGCTAGCCGTCATTGTTAGTTTATGCTTGATTTGTCTCTGAACAATCTAGTTATCATCTTGATGCTGTTTAGGCTTTTAGGCGTTCAATAAAAGCTGGGAGATTGATTCGTCTCGAAGAATCCTTATCAAGTTCATTGCTTTCTCATTGTTTTTCCACTATTTTACATTTTTCCACCTTTAAATCGCTGTTTTAATCATTTATTCGCTGATTTGATCCAAACGGCAAGCGATACGTATCAAATTGGTATCAAAGCGGTGAGATCTCATGGCGGGAGGCACGAGGGGCGGCGCGACGGAAGAACGGCTTCAAGGGTTTCGTGAAGAAATCAACCGGGAGATGGAGGGATTGAAGAAATCCATGGGCGATGATATGGAAGCGTTGAGGGCGGCCATGGAGGTCACCAACAAAGATCATGCCCATACTCAAGAAGATATCCAACTCGAACTCAAACACATGAGGACCGACGCGGCTAAAACCGGGAGAGATGTGGAAGAATTAAAGGCGCAAATCCCAACGATGATGACGATGCTCCAAAACATCTCTACGGCGCTTGGCGGAGACAAAGGCAAGAACCCGGTAACCTATTTCTTCGAATCGGAGACAACGAACCCTCCAATCCTCGGCGGCGGCTCAACGGCCAACCTAGGGTTTGCGGGAGAAGGGACGGGGCCCCCGGTTGGGGGTTCGGACCTGACGGGAGGCCCAACAGGGCCTGCCGGTTCATCGACAGGCCCTGCGGGGCCTGGGGGGCTCGACAGCCCTATTCACCCCCCGGCTGTCGACACCCCCTGGCGGGGGTGTCTGGAGACCTGCGCCCCCAACCGGGGGCGCAGGAGGCGGAGCGACCCCGACAGGGGCCGCTGGGAGCAGCACGGCCCCTGGCGGGGCCGCTGGAGATGCTGCGCCCCCAATCGGGGGCGCAGGGGGTCTGGCGCCCCCTCGCGGGGGTGCCGCGGGGCTGTGGCCCCCTGTCGGGGGGCCCACGGCCTAGCCAAGGCCCTCGGTGGGCCCGACGGCAGCGTGGGGAGGCCCAAATAGACCGGTTGGGGTTTTTGGAGGCGTGGCGGGCTTTGCTCAGCCACAGGGGCCCACGGCGAGGCCCGGGATGACGATTGGGGCCCCCGTGTCCCAATTTTGGGGCCCCGGGGGCCAATTGGAGGGCCGGACAGCGCCCGTTCAACCGCACGGAGGGGCTAGAGAGCCTATTTTTGCGCAGCCACCACGACCACCTGAGTGCTTGGGGAACTACATTCCCGCTGGGGATCTCGAGAGGCCTCAATGGCCTGATGAGTTGTACGAGGGAGGCGGCGGAGGCCCCGGAGGGGGGCAGGATGGCGGGATGGGATATGGAGGTGGCCGTGGCGGGTATGGAGGACAGCACGGTGGCGGGCTTGGAGCACAGTACGGTGACATAAACACGGATCGACGGCTGAAGAAGCTGAAGATGCCGACGTTTGATGGCACCGATCCTGACGGCTGGGTCTACCGGGCCGAGCGTTACTTCCAGGTGATGCAGCTGACAGAGGAGGAGGTCCTGCGGGCTATAGGGATCTATTTCGAGGACAAGGCCCTAGCCTGGTACCGGTGGAAGACAGCCCGCTCTCCTTTTCGTTCTTGGGAGGAGCTCTCTTCATACCTTCTCGATCGGTTCCAGGAGAAGTCCGGAGGGGACTTCTATGAGCAGTTGTCGGCACTGCGACAGGAGGGGACAGTTCGAGACTTCGTGGAGAGGTTCGAGATGTTGGCTAGCAGGTTACGGGGGGTGTCTGACCAGGTGTTGATCGGGAGTTTCATGAGGGGGCTGAAGCCCTCGATACGGGCAGAGCTTCGGATGCAGAGGCCCAATGACTTGGAGGATGTCCTCCGTCTAGCCCACATGGCGGAGGAGAAGCACACGGAGGAGAGGCGCTTCAGAGGGGCTTGGGGAGCCCAGGGCCAGCGCAGTACAGCAGCACCAGTTCCTCCACGGCCAGCGGCAGGAGCCCCAGTGGAGCCTAGAGGAGAGGTCAGGCCAGGGGTGGTACCAGGCAGGCGACTGACAGAGGCGGACATGCGGGCCAGGCGTGCAGCAGGGTTGTGCTTCCGTTGCGACGAGAAGTTCAGCCCCGGTCACCGATGTGCGAGCAAGTTGCTGCAGATCGTGATCGTACCCGACGAGGAGGAGGATAGAGGAGGAGGTGCTGGAGCCAGAGCAGGTGGTAGAGGAGGAGGTGCATGTACACATGGACGTGGCGGAGGTCTCCCTGAACTCTGTGGTAGGATTCACTCCGAATCATACCATGAAGTTATCAGGGACGTTGGCGGAGCAGGCGGTGACGGTCCTTATTGACAGTGGGGCGACTCACAACTTCATCTCTAAGAAGTTGGTGGATCGTCATGGGCTGGATCTGAGCACGTTGGAGAGATTCACAGTGTTGCTGGGGACGGGGAAGATGGAGGAGAGCGCGGGGCTCTGCAAGGGGGTGTGCCTGATGCTGCAGGGCATACAGATAGTGGAGGACTTCTTACCGCTGGAGTTGGGGAATGTGGACGTCATTCTGGGGGTACAGTGGTTGAAGAAGTTGGGGGAGATGAAGGTGAATTGGAAGCTCCTGCGGATGGAGTTCCAGGACGGCGACCGGACAGTGGTGCTGACTGGGGACCCTACACTCTGTTTTTCGGTGGTGGCCTTCAAGGCCATCACTAGGGCGTTACGGGATGATGGCGAGGGGTTCTTGGTGGAGTACCGGGGGGTGACGACTGAGGAGGAGGAGCAGACGGAGACTGCAGTGGAGGCAGAGCCAGTACTGGAGCAGTACCAGGAGGTGTTTCAGAGTCCACAGGGGCTGCCTCCGGCAAGGGGACACGAGCATGCCATCGTGCTACGAGGGGATGGGGCTCCAGTCAGTGTGCGGCCATACAGATACCCGCATTCGCAGAAGGATGAGATAGAGCGGATGGTACGGGAGATGCTTCAGGCAGGGGTTATACAGCCCAGCGTCAGCCCTTTCTCTTCACCAGTGCTGTTGGTGAAGAAAAAGGATGGGAGTTGGAGGTTCTGCGTCGATTACCGGGCGCTGAATAGGGAGACTGTCGCGGACAAGTTCCCTATTCCGGTAATTGACGAGTTGTTGGACGAGCTACACGGGGCGGCGGTCTTTTCGAAGATCGACCTGAGAGCAGGGTACCACCAGATACTGATGCGGCCAGAGGATGTGCCGAAGACCGCGTTCAGGACCCATGAGGGGCACTACGAGTTTCTCGTCATGCCTTTTGGCTTGACGAATGCTCCGTCGACGTTCCAGGCCCTCATGAACAAGGTGTTCCAGCCTTACTTACGGCGGTTCATCCTTGTGTTTTTTGACGACATCTTGGTCTACAGCCGAGATATGGAGGAGCATCTTGGCCATTTGGAGGTGGTGTTTCAGGAGCTGTTGGCACACCAGCTCTTCGCCAACAGGAAGAAGTGCAGTTTCGGGCAACTGCGGATTGAGTACTTGGGCCATGTGGTCTCTGCAGAGGGGGTGGCGGCCGATAGGTCGAAGATATCAGCTATGCTAGACTGGCCACTACCTACTACACTACGAGCTCTGAGGGGCTTCTTGGGGTTGACGGGCTACTACAGGAAGTTCGTCAAGGGGTACAGCACGATTGCTTGGCCCCTCACCGAGCAGTTGAAGAAGGACGGTTTCAAGTGGGGGAGGAAGCCACCAAGGCCTTTGAGGCCTTGAAGGTGGCTATGACGACGGCGCCGGTTCTAGCCTTGCCGGATTTCAGCATGTCGTTCGTGGTAGAGACGGATGCCTCGGGGTACGGGCTGGGAGCGGTACTTATGCAGGAGGGTAGGCCCATAGCTTATTTCAGTCAGGTGCTGACCGCTAGAGCACGACTGAAATCAGTTTATGAGCGGGAGCTGATGGCCATAGTCTTCTCGATTCAGAAGTGGCGGCCGTACTTGTTGGGGAGGGAGTTTGTGGTTCGCACGGACCAGCGGAGCCTCAAGTACTTACTGGAGCAGAGACTTGTCACTGAGGAGCACCAGCACTGGTTGTCCAAACTGGTGGGGTACCGGTTCGACATCGAGTACAGACCCGGGTTGGAGAACAAGGCTGCTGATGCCTTGTCACGTAGGGAGGAGGGCATCGACTTGAGGGCGTTGTCGCGGCCTCTGTGGTTGGATTGGGAGCCGATGTTGCAGGAGGCAGAGGCAGATGCGGAGTTGAGACAGATCAGGGAGAGGCTGCAGAGTGGCGAGGACGGACCGGTTGGTTACTCGTTAGCAGGGAGTAGATTGTTGTACCAGGGGAGGATGGTGATACCACGGAGCTCAGAGTTCATACCGGTCCTCTTCCAGGAGTTTCACAGTTCGGTGACCGGGGGCCATTCAGGGGTACATCAGACCTATCAGAGGATGGCCAGAGAGCTATATTGGCCTGGTATGCGGAGGAGGATTGCGAGCCTAGTTGCAGCTTGTGACGTTTGCCAACGTCACAAGTACATGGCCATGGCCCCAGCGGGACTACTACAGCCGTTGGCATTGCCAGAGAGGGTTTGGGAGGAGGTGACGATGGACTTCATTGATGGACTACCACGGTCCGATGGCTACACGGTGATACTTGTGGTAGTGGACCGCCTGAGTAAGTACGCTCACTTTATTCCATTGAAGCATCCATACACTGCAGTGTCGGTAGCTACCGCTTTCACGAGGGAGGTGATACGGTTACATGGGGTGCCCGCGTCCATCGTGTCCGACAGGGACAAGGTTTTTATGAGTGGCTTCTGGCGGGAGCTATTCAGGGTGCAGGGTACGGTCCTGAAGCGGAGTACGGCCTACCACCCCCAGACCGACGGCCAGACGGAGGTGGTCAACCGCAGCATAGAGACGTACTTGCGGTGCTTCGCCTCTGAGACACCACGTCAGTGGCATAGGTGGTTAGCGTGTGCAGAGTACTGGTACAATACTTCGTACCACTCTGCGGCAGGGACGACGCCATTTAGAGTGCTGTACGGGAGGGATCCCCCACCCTTGCTCCGTTTTGGTGACAGACAGACTCCGGTGTCTCAGGTGGAGGAGTACATGGGGGAGAGGGATAGTTTGCTAGAGGAGCTGAGGAAGCATCTGCTACGAGCTCAGCAGGTGATGAAGGCCAGGGCCGATGGGCATCGACGGGATGTACAGTTTCAGGTGGGAGACATGGTGTATCTCAAGCTGCGTCCGTACCGGCAGAGATCGTTGGCGAGAAGGCCAAATGAGAAGCTGTCAGCTAGATACTTCGGTCCATACAGGGTGGTGGCCAGGATTGGCCAGGTGGCGTACCGGTTGGAGTTGCCCGCGTCCTCGGGGATACATCCGGTGTTCCACGTGTCGCAGCTGAGGAGGGCGATCGGAGATCAGGCGGTGTCTTCTACTTTGCCTCCTACCTTGACGGAGGACATGGAGGTACTACTTGAGCCTGTGGATGTGAGGGCGGTTCGTCAGGGCCCGGGGCGGCGGAAGGAGGTACTGATCTATTGGGCGGGTCTACCGGATTGTGATGCGACTTGGGAGGCCTACGACGTGATGCGGGAGCAGTTCCCTGACTTCCACCTTGAGGACAAGGTGGCTCTTTTAGGGGCGGTATTGATGCGGACGCGCTGCTTGGGCCAGGCACACACGCGGGAGATGCGGCTAGCGGGGAGCCCACGATTGTTTACTTCCGCAGGAGGAGACATGGGGGCCGGGATTAGTCATGTCAGGGGTATTTTGGTCTAGTCAGACCAAATTAGTAAATCCCCTTTTCCTTTATAATTAGGGCTAGCCGTCATTGTTAGTTTATGCTTGATTTGTCTCTGAACAATCTAGTTATCATCTTGATGCTGTTTAGGCTTTTAGGCGTTCAATAAAAGCTGGGAGATTGATTCGTCTCGAAGAATCCTTATCAAGTTCATTGCTTTCTCATTGTTTTTCCACTATTTTACATTTTTCCACCTTTAAATCGCTGTTTTAATCATTTATTCGCTGATTTGATCCAAACGGCAAGCGATTCGTATCACTACCTTAGCCAAAAGTGGTTGGCAACCCATGTGGGTCATTTCAAGCAACTCTCCTCACTAGATACCAAACTGTTTTGTATATTTTTTTTTCGTCTCTTTCCCTTACTTGGGTTTTAAAAAGCACCCTTCTAGGCGTGTAAGCGATTCACCAAAGCGGTTAGAGGATTGTGGCCGTGTTGCTTTGCTTCACTTAAGCTGACGGGTGCTCTCATCCTATTATGCTATTAGCTATATGATATAATACCCGTATAAGTTGTACATGTTAACTATAATATTGATAGAATTGTCAAATTAATTTTCATTAATATCATAATTGTACACCGGTGGACTTTTGGCTTCTGTTAACTGTAATATGGGTTCAATTATGGAGCCCGATATTTTTATCGTCCAACTTTTATATAAGCATTATTGCCTTTTCTTAGGTGAAGATGTAAGTAGACTTTGGTACCATTGAATAGACATTCATCCGCCACCTTTAACATACAATGTGTCACGACCAATGAACGACCTTCATTACTAATGGTTAAAAACATCCTATATAGTGTAATTTTTTTCTTTTTCAATGCTTGTTCTTTATTTGTTTCTTTGTCGAAGATAATGCATTACAAGTATTACTGTGACTTGTGTGGTTATTGTCTGTTTAACTTATTTAACTTAGTAATTTTCTATGATACCCATGATTTAATTAAATGTATGCATTTATTATTTAAGGAGAAAAAAGCTCATTATGAGGGGTTCCTCTCCAACAATCTGATCCAATTATCTTGAGAAAAGTTCATTAACTTTTTAAAAGATTAAAATTTATTCTTAAAGTCATAGAGATGCTAATGTGGAACGAGGGGAGAAAGTTGTGGTGGGAAAATTGGTGAATAAGAAACTAGGGATATGATAGGGTTTTAGGCATCTCACCACGGGAATTAGACGATTACCGATTCCAACATCTCGCACATGAAGATTCTTCTAACCTCACGTCTAAGCTTCACTCTCATATCTCTTTTATACTCAAGATCAAATAAAAGTTTTTCACAACTCTAATTTTTATTCAATAGCTTATTCATTATTAAAAAGTTGAATACAAAATCATATATATTTGCAAAACAAAGACTAATTTAACTCATATTTAAATTCCTAAATAAACTCTAATAAAAACTCTTAAATAAGTAGAAGAGTTCATTAGAACATGAAACTAAAAAAACTCAAATTTCTTTAAAAAAATCTAAAAAATTCAATTTTTTTAAAACGGAGACTCTAAAAGGACTCAAATAATAAAATAAAAAAACGATTCAAATAATAAAATACGAATTTGACTCACACTAAATAGACTAATTTGATTAGTTCGAATCCCACTTGGATTCTCATCATTCTTTATAGCTTTTGAAAATTTATCACCTGAATGGTGTCGAAGATGCATAATCCTATAGAAGATGCAAGCTTTTGTGTTTGAAGGATACTCATCGTTGAATTTTAAAATGTAACAAAATATAATTTTGCATACAAGTTTCTTTGGAAGAATGTAACGAAGTCCGGAATAATAAGAAGGCATACAAAATCTGCTTGCTGGTTAGTTATGAACGATTTGGGATGATAAACGTGATGTGCTTAACTTCTGGTTCGGACTGGAGCTTGATCTCCGGTACGAATATAAATTCAGGTTCTGGTTCAGGCTTGACTCTGACTCTTTTTTCCTGATTAGCTCCCATAAAGTTTCGACATCTTTTTGTTGCTCTACCATTAGCCATCTCATTTATAGCTTGATTGTAACCTATGCATCTTGGAGATGTTTTTTGATCTTTGTATTAAAATTATTAGATTATTATGTTGGATGAGGTATAAGGGGGGTACTGATGTCGTAGCATAATCTTCTTAGATCAACTTCCATACACCTGGTAATTTTAAGCCACCATTCTCGAGCTTCATTATCTAACATATGCTTTGGATAAAAATATTCATATTCAACTGTATGATGGGAAAAATACTCTCTAAAAGATATTCTCATTCTTCATATTAAGACTGATCAATATCTCCATGAACAGATATGATTCTTTTGAATGCGTTACTTTCAAATATATTTACCAAATAATGACATCTGCATGGATAATCATCACAATATGCCATAAAAGATATTCAATTAGCATAAAACACCTCAAAAGAAGCAGTAGTTAAGGTTTAACTGTAATGTTTCAAACTGAACGAAAAGCGAGCTTGAGATGGTTTGAGAATTATCACAATACGAAACTTGCATAAAATAGTTGAAAAATCCTTAAATTTTTTTCTGAAAACTTGAATAGTAAGAGTAGTATAACTGAAAACTGTAGCACACACGTATTGTAGCAATTTTTTTAAAAAAGTTTTGAACATGCTTTTTTGGCTAAATTGAAAAAATTTGACTCTATTTTGAATTTTTTCTTCTTTCTTTTTTTGATTTATTTCCTCTTTTTTATTTCTCTCTATTTTTGGTACAAAATTTGTCTTTAGAACAAATTTTCAATATAAGCCACAAATTAGAAATAATTTTAAAAATCGATCAAATTTAAATTTAATTACAAAATTCGACTAATTTCTCGCCATGTCGGATCCCGTGCTTGCAATCGTGCTTAAAAACCGGTATTGACAACCTCGGTCAAATTGTCACTTTTTAAATGGGCAGGTTTACCAATCCCAGTTATTCAATTTAGCATAGATGCAATGATATCCCAAAATGGATGTGGTTAATAACCTCGGTCATTTTGATCTCAAATAGTCGAAGTTATTAACCCGGTTATTTTGTAATCACGAATTCACACATGGAATTTGACGTGACGAGAAGTTGATCAGTTTTTATAATTAAATTTAAATTTGGTTGTTTAAAAAATTATTTCTATTTTTGAACAATTTTGAAAATTGTCCCCTAAAATAAGTATATAAAGAAGATGTGTGTCAGGATTTCAAATTATTTTTCTAATCTAATGAAAAACTAATCTAATGAAAAATAAGATGGATAAAAAATATCAAAGATTAGGATATTTAGCTCGTATACCTACTTGATGCAGAATGAAAAGGATAGAGTTATGGTGTGAAAATGAAATGAATAAATTAGGGATATGATAGTGTTTTAAGCCTCTCACTGTATAGGAACCTGATGATTATCGAGTTCAATGACTTCAATGCGGAGTTTCTTCGGATATCAAGTTCATGCAACCAAACTTTACCCTCGTGTCTCTTACGCTTAAGATTTTAATTAGCAAACAGAAGTTTTCACAACTCTAATTTTTATTTAATAACTTATTCATAATTACTAAGTTAAATACAACGCCATATATATGTAAAACCAAGACTAATTTGATCTGTATTTAAATTCTTAAATAGGCTCAAAATTAAGACTCTTTTAAATAAATAAAGAAGTTCCTTAGAACTTGAATTTTTTTAAAAAAGATTCAAATTCATTTAGAAAAGAAAACTCTAAAAATACTCAAATTCCTTTAGAAAAGGAAATTCTGAGAGTCAAAATTTTACTCTCAAAATTTTTTAGGAAAGGAATCTCTAAAATGACTCAGATAAACTCAATAATAAAATCAAAAAAGACTCAAATATTGATATATTAATTTGACCCACACTACATCGACTAATTCGATTAATTCAAATCACTGTTAGATTCCTATCAGATGATGTATCTCTCGATTAGAAGCTTTGAATGGTAAAATTATATATATTATTTAATTGTACCTATAGCAATTATATGATATGCAATTAGGGGGTTCTTAATTTTCTAGATGTTGCCATTCATCTTTTCACTCACATAATGTGCAAAACAAAACTGAAATCTTTTTCAATATTCCATTTTCAAATGTTAACTAGTTACCTCGACCATTACCCAGTTCCAAATTAAAAATATGACAGAATTTATAACATCTTTATTTTTTGAACACGTGAATTTTCTTCTCTCTTATTTTCTTCTTCCTCCTTGTCTTTCTTTGTTAATTTCCCCTCATATGTTATAACCGTCTCTTATGTTTGGCCTTTTCTTCTCATTTCTTTTTCTTAATGTGCAAGAGAAAAAAAATCAAAGAAATAAAACCTTTTTCAAACAGGCTAACTCTTTTTATTCTTTTTTTAGAAGAATCATTTTCCCTTTAAATTTACACGAAACCTCCTCTTATAATCACTTTTGAAACATAGACCAATATGGCTAATATATTGGTTTTAGAGCCTAAACGATACGGTGTGACTAATACGATGTGGTTAAAAACGGGTTGTATGTTTTGAGCTCATATTCGTTTCTATGGTCCTTTTTTGTATTTTTTTTACTTGTAAAACACAGGTGTGAAAATTTTATACTTAGTGATATAAGTCTTTTCTTCCAAATTAGAAGCTTATTATCTTAATTCATGACAGTAAAATTAAGAGGGGAAAATAAAGAAAGAGAAGCTTGATAATTCCATATCGGATCGGTAAGGTTGTTAATTCACATGATACAAGCAGAGTCATAATGGGTTTTCCTACTTCAAAAATTTTTAAATAAAATTTTCATTATCTTAAATAGTTACATAAAAAACTTGATAACTTAAATATTGATTTGATTCGTTTTTTTGGAATTGATTTTCTTCTTATGTCATAACTGCCACCCTTTTATTGTTTACTTCTTCCTTGTTGCTGATACTTCTGACTTTTCTTCTCAATGATGTTATTGTTGCTTACCGTTCTTGTGTTTTACTTCATCCTATTGCTTTTTTACTTCATCCTATCGTTGCTTATGTTCCTGCAACAAGAGTAGGTATTGTTGGTATTAGGTTCAATAGCCGTAACAATAAGAAAAAGCAAGCAGCAGCATATTTCATTATTATCTATGGAGAGAACTGAAGAAGTATAAGAATGAAAGAGGAAGATACAAAGTTTTGTCATAGCTCACAAATTTTTACTTATTGTTTATGATACCTGTCATGGTTCATAGTGTTTTGAAAGTTGTTAGGAACTATAACATATTCTATTAGTTTGTGATGCATGCCACACGTCACATAATATTGGGTAGATGCGATTATAAGCTCCTATGATTTTAGTGACTTGTGATACCTATATCATAGCTTAGAAAATTTTGCATATTTTTGGATGAGTTTAAGATCCTATGTTGTTTTATAGTGGTTTGTGATGTCTAAATGCCACATTGTGTTGAAAGGTGTTGGATGCGACTTTGAATTCTTATGATATTCCTTGTAGTTTTGAACTTTTTATATACTTTTCATGACTTCCTCGTCATCTCTCATCAGCTTTCTCGTCATTTAATAGATTCTACGTGTCATCTTCCTCGTCATCTTCATAACGCACATCAGCATCTGATCCCCATCAGAAGGAACTTCATCAATCTCATTAAAAACATTATCATCACCTTATAAATCTTCTCCATCTCAGTGCTTTTGAACATCATCCATCCATCCATCGCTGAACTAAAGAATCTTTCTCTCCTTGCTTATGTCATCAATGTTCTTTTGCTCCTTCTAAGTGGATCTTTATTAGATCCACTAGCCGCGGCAACAACCCATGCAAGTCCAGGATCAGAAAAGACATCTTCTCCTTCATTCTCTTTTTTGACCCAAGAGCTCTTCTAATGGAGAGCTCTTGAATCATCCGTTGCCAAGAGCACATCTTTGTCATGTCCTTTCTTTGTCTTTGCATTTTTTGCAATATTCTTGTATTGAATTTCACATATACTAGATCTTGCAATCTCTTTGGATCCAGCCAATTTCGCTTCTTTGTATGTAGCTGTACAATTTTTAAAATATATAATATGGGTAACAATGAAATATAAATAACTTAAAATCATATTATAAATTTATAATGCTAGAAATTACACCTTCAAACACGCTCCAATTTCTTTCGCAACTTGAGGAGCTACTAGTTAAACTCAAGATTTTGATCGTCATTTTTAGATATGGTGCATCTCCTCCATAGCACTCTCACCAATGAACTATTTATAAAAATGAACATAAACCAATAATCATGGTAGACATTTAAATACACATTAAATAACTATGTAAGTGATAATGAATTAGAAAACATTACCTGGATCAAAGTTATCAATACCATTAAAACTTCTCTAGTATCTTACTGTCATTCCATGCCCCCATTACTTCATTTGCCCTCTTGTATGTCACAAACTCTTCAGCTCCAACTTTATCCTGAATCTTGACGTCAGGATAGAATACATGACTACATTCCTAGCCACGAAGTCTTCTTTTACTGTGTTATCCTATATTAATAATAAGGATTTAAATAATATGCAGCCAAATGTAATGGGTATAAAGTCCACTATTTGTCTTTTTTCAGTAATGTCAAGCACCGGCTGATATGCACTTTCCTTCCTATTACCAGCAACAATGATAACATTCTGTACATCTTAAATCATTCCATAAACAAAGCTGTAGATGTCATCCTATCTGTATCAACAATTCTTAATAGTTAAAAAAGAGGAGTGTAAATCTTCATTAATTGTTGTGCATCTTTTCAAAATAAGTCTAAATAGATGGTAGCTTTAACTGATCTTTCTTGTCTAATTTTAGACCATCTATTTTCTTCCCAAGTCGTCGATGATATCATACTAGCTAATTGCATCATTTTATTAAGAAGGCAACCTAATCTGAGAAATGTGGTAGTAAATCTCTTCACCCTGGTCAAACAAGCTCTCTTCTATTGGTGAACTTACGCATCATTGCAAGAGTACTAATATGAGAATATAGAATTATTGTAATAGATCTTGCCTTCTTAATCACAACTTTATACTTCGGAAGCTTTCTGATATTTTTCAACATAAGGTCTATGGTGTGTGCGCATAACTACTTCAGAAAATCTTGGTCGAGTAATCTTCATCATTTTATTTGCCATCATATTTGAACAGTGGTTATCTTGAACTACATGTATTATTCATTCTTCTATTACCTCTTTAATGGATCTCTCTATCCAATCATAGATATACGGTCCAGTATGTGTATTTTTAGAATCTTCGATGAACTTGATGAAACTTGTGCCTCCCTTGCAATGCACGCACAAGTTCAGTACACTCATATGTATCATATCAATCCCCCCATCAGTTAAAATACTACATCCATATTCATCCCAAGCCGACTCCTTATTTTAACCTCTTCTTTCACCTTCTCTGATAAGAATGACGTAAAAGAGGGACCCTCAACTGATATTAGCTCCGTCATTTGTATTTTGGCCCATGTCTACTGATGGCCTCACATGCAAGGTCCCACTCGGGGTAACCAAAATCATGGAATGGAACACCGGCCACATAACAACTCATATTGACATATTCGTGAGCCAAATCCCATCACCTTTTCTTTTCTTCCTCTTTAAGAGATGTTTGCATTATTACCTTTTCTTCATACATTATACGATCCAAATGCCCAATAACACTAGATTTTTTCAGTTCAGCATTTGTGAATTTGGGTTCTTCAGAATCACGTTCTTCGAAAATCTTCACCCTTGCCTCATTTCAAACTCTGCACTTCTTTTTTCCATTTTCTTCATCTTTATTGCTTTTAAATTCTTCCTACAAATTTCCATGTCTTCATTACTGGCCTTTATACACATCCGCACATCACCGTATATTTCAGCTATATGTTGCTTCAAGCAATTGATGTATCCATTAAACACTAATACATTTTAAACTCCTCACATCATTAGCATTTCCTCATTAGCATTTCCTGAATTCACTTCCTCTCCATACTCGCATATATCTTTGGAGTTGGCTGGCTTCTTCCGAACAAAAATAACATCATCTTGATTGACACTAGATGAACAATCCATTTGTTATGAATTGGATGCTATAGATGATGACATTCGCTTGCAATAATTTGACGAATATAAAAAAAGTTCAAATCAAGCTCTTATAAAAAGCAGAAATAATGTCTCTTTGCCAGATAAAACTTTATGATATTATAAAAATTTAGAAAATAAATGAAAATTGCATCACATCATCATAAACAATCTGCATAACTTCTGAATTCCAATGACAACATGAAACCGATGATGGGTAAACTATGACAATCGGATGTAGCGGCAGCAAAAAAATTTGAAAATGGACGTCGTTTGCAATTTCTAAGAATAAGAACAAAGCCTTTGCCAATATGTTGATGAGATTGTTGAGATGAATTTTTGAATCTATGCTCTGAAATAAAATTTTAAAAAAGAAAAAAAGAAGACAACTGTTACTGTGTCTTTCAAATGGTCCTTGAGATGAACGAAGGAAACACGCTTTTATCAGACAAGAAGTCCAGATAAAAGGCATAAGGTTTCCAGGACAAAAGCAAGTAACTGAGAAGTTGAAGTTTCCAACCAAAATCATCTGATATCTTATATAAAATTAAAAACTGGAATCCAAACTTAAACCCCATAAAGCTGCATTTGGGGGAAGAACTTCGATAGGAACCAAACACAAATATGGAATTTTATTGATAAAACCGAAAATAAAAGTGATTGATTGATTACAATTATAGGGGTAATTGCACTCTTAAGACGCCAATTGATAGGAGACGTCCGCACCCTCCTGTAGACGAGGAATTCTCCCTCGACAATAATTCAATAATCAAAACCAAGCATGCCTAGGGCCTGTCGACCTCCATCCCCTTTTATAGTAACCCACTAATTGTCTAATTACCCAAATACACATACACTAATAAATTAACACAACACCCAAAATAAGCCCCTATTGTGTCGGATCTATCATTATTCCGCCTTCGAAAAACCACCTTGTCCTCAAGGTGGTGCATGAAGTCCACGAGTGCGCTTTTCCAAGTGTTGGAGCATGTCTCTTCGCCTCCCACTGGATCAAAAGGCCACCTATGAGCTCCGTAAGAGTGGGAGAGTGTCCGCGGCTGAGTCTTCTACACGTGTTCTTTTTGTTCTGAATTTAGACTCCAAACGGACCCGAAATATTCAAAATACGGAACCCGCGCAGAAAAACTGCAGAAATTTGCCCAAAAATCATCCAAAAAGATGAAGCCGTATTGTTCCTCGACTGAGCCAGCTCGTGCCGTGGCTCCCCCCGGCTCGGCTGCGGGGGCGGCTGGATCGAGTCGCCCCTGTAGCGGAGGTGGCTCGTCGATGCTGCCACCATTTTCTGGCGATTTGAATATTGTTCCATTGGTTTCGTTGTCGCGGGGCGCATCCGTTGGTGACGGTGGTGGGATGAGACGTCGTCGAAGGCGTCGCCGGCGTCACTCAAAAGCTGGTGCGGTTGGTTGTCGGGGCTTCTTCCAAGACGTGCATGCCCCCAGCGGGGTTGCCGGGACCAACGAGGCCCTCCAGGGGGTCGTCGTGGCTGCGGCACCCTCTTGGGGTCTCGTCATAGTTGCGACGTCCTCCTGGGGGTCGCCGTGGTCGCGACGACCATCTGCGGGCTCGTCGGGATCAGATCTGGTTCGTCGTCCCCCGCCGGTGTCAGATCGTCTGAGGCGATGTCGTCTGTTGGCTTCAAATCTGCGTAGTTTTCCTCAGTCATCTTCAGATCTAGAAGTTTCGCACCCTTCTTATCTCCTTTGCCGCTTCCTCAACCTCTTCTTTCTCGGGGGCTTCCCTCAACTCCTAAAAGAGTTGTTGCATCTATTTCTTTTCTTCTTTTTCTTTCAAAGCCGTCAACTTTGACCACGCCGCAAATTGTTGCTTGATCTCTTGATTCAATTGCTTATTTTTTGATTAGATTGTATGGCCTGTTGGACTAATTGCATGATAGCATCCAATTCCTCCTTTATGGATCTCATCTCCTCCCGCAAGATCGAACCACTCTGATATCAATTTGATAGGAACCAAATACAAATCTGGAATTTTATTAATAAAATTGAAAATAAAAGGGATAGATTGATTACAATTATAGGGATAATCTCCCTCTCAAGACGCCGATTGATAGGGGGCGTCCGCACCCTCCAGTAGGATAAGGAATTCTCCCTCGACGATAACTCAATAATCAAAACCAAGCATGCCTAGGGCTGGCCGCCCTACATCCCCTTTTATAATAATCCACTAATTGTCTAATTACCCAAATACCCATACACTAATAAAATAACACAACACCCAAAATAAGCCCAATTGGGCCGAATCTATCAAACATATCTATGTATTTGTCTCCGTAACAGTAAGGAAATCCATAATACACTTCACCAAAATCCAATCAAACCAAACCCCTACCCACACAAACACGTGTTTTGAATTAATTCAGCAAAATTAACAATTGTGTTCTTTATTTAGCCCTTAAGGGCAAAAAAATTCCAATTGTAGAAAAAAATCAATGAAAAGTATCGAAGGAAAAAAAATGAAAAATTTAAAACGAAAAAAGCCAGATAAATATCGAAGGAGAAGGAGAGAGGGGGCGTGCTTGGGTTTTGGGCAGCCAAATCTTTTGCCGCCTCGCCGATGGCTCACTGATTCTTGCTTCGCCTCATTGCCCCTCGTCTTTGGAGAAGCCAGAGGAGCCCGCGTTGGAGAGGAGAAAGAGATACCGTATCTCCAAAAAACCTCACCGCGTTAGTTAAATTTAAGCTTAACAGGTTGGACCGGTTTAAATTTTTGACCCTTTATGCGACCGCATACGGCGCATAACTGTCAAACGGTCCTTTTATGCGGCTGCCCGCATAAATAGCCTGCATATCTCATTTTCCACGCAGGCAATGTCCGCCTCCTTTTATGCGGCCACAAACCTATTTTAGAACTATGGAGAATTGTATTATTATGTATAATTCTCTTTGATTTTTTAAAGGAGAATAAGGACTAAACACTATTGATCTTATGGAAAATCCACTCATACACTTGATCTAAGAACCCCCGAATAAAGTAGGCTAGTTGACTGACCAAATGAGGAAGATGATGCAGCTCTTTGGTTACACATTAGTCATATGCAAATCTAGCATGCAAAGAGGAATGAGAAAAATCGAATCTTTGACAAGATATCGTGAAAGATAGTTAAAGGAAAAATAATGAGACCATGATCCCAATAAAATTTTATCGGCTTTCTTGGGTATGATTCTGAATCCTGGCCAACAAACCATCACTTCGGACATGTGATAATGGGAGAACAAGATCTTCAAATCATTAAGAAGTGTTTAATGATCAATACAATTACGACTTTGGAAACTTTGATTAAGCTAGTATATTCTAATTGAACAGGATTATGTGTTACATAGTAAAAAATAGAACATAAAGAAGCATATATCGTATAACATGGGAAGAAAACTGAAAATAATAACTTCTTTAATGCATGTGAGGATCCAGCACCTCCTGGGATCAGGAGCTCAAGAGAACTTTTTCATTATAAATTTGATCCTATCTGTAGTTTAATCCTGGTTCAACCTAAGGTTGGAAATGGATCCGGACTGGCGCATGGCATGGTGGGCCAATAGGGCGTGCTTAATCCCTTCCAACATGGCCAGCCTGATAGTTTTTGGGCTATGCATATACTGATCTTTGCCCAGCACGGTATGGCCCAAGGCACGGACTGTTCATGGCACGAATAAAGGCTTGAATGAATTATTATTGAATGGAATGGTATTTCGGTGTATTTGAATATTCCATATGGCGGGGGATAACAAATGGGCTTGTATGGCCTTAATGTAAATAAATGTATGTGTGTTGTTATCAATATTTTAACTGTCAGATGTCAGTCTGATACTTATCAATATTTTAAACATCGGATATCAGTCTCGTATTGGCTTGAAAATTATGGTAGCAGATATTGGGGATATATTAGGGATATTGGTTAATATCATAGTGTCATATCAAATGTTAAAAATAGATCCCATATGTTTGTCATGCTTATATCTAATTATTTATAAACTGTAATAAATTCAAGTATGTTTGCGATATACTTATCTCAATATGTTACTTTAAACTACCATCATTAAGGAACTGAATCCTCACAAGACTCTAAAATACACAAGAAATGAAGTGAGACATCAAAGAACATAAATAATGCCAAAAACGAACGCATTACATCTAAATATCATGATATGATAGAGAAAAATATTATAAAAATTCAAAACAGCAAATCCTAAATTGCAAAACAGAAACAATGTATGAAATTATTTTTAAATTCGTAATATTAAAAAAGGATATGCTATTCAATATTTATATACTTTCTTCGCAGCAGCTAAGATCATTAAAAATATTAAAAGTAACATCTTAGAATTTGGATCTCTAAAGAGAGTACAGATTATACATTTAAGATATGTTACCATAAATTTTAGTGTCAATCTAACAAAAAGAGAGTTGCAGAATTGTCGTCAAGAGCGAAACGAGTTGGCAGAGCAAAATTAGTGCTGAAAAATTAATTAAAATTGAGCAATAAGTATTTTAATATTTTAGGATGTTATCGGGTTAGATATATTAATTGGATCTGATCCAACACAAATGTGACATATTAGCTAAAAATTAATGAATATATCTTGATATTTGAAACCACAATCACGGTTGAAATATAGTCTGATATCAATATGATATCATATACTAATCTGTAATTGGGTTCAATATCGGAAACCGATATCGAAAGCTAAAATCAATAGCGAACACGTTAAAATTACAATTGCAACTAATATTGCGTATATTGGACCGATATTTGAAACATTGCTTGTTATTTCTTTGCTTCACATCTGAATTTAACATTTATTACCATGATTTAAAGGTAGCATGTATTAATTTTAATTATCATGTGCTAGTGGCAAATTAATCTCATTGTGCATGATAATAATCTTACAGTTATTTTTCTAATTTTTGTAGTTTATTATTTTTCAAATGAAATTTGAAAAGATATTTTGTATTTATGCTAGGCTAGCTTAGTAAGCACGAAGTCGAAATCAAGATACAAAAATAAGAGGTCTGTGTTGTAGGCCAACCTGATAAAAGTGTGAATGAGCCAGCTTAGCTCGCTATTTTATGGATCGTTACATGAATTCCAAATTGTAGGCTCAGATGGGCTCTGAGCTGTGCTTTGGCCCAAGTAATTGTGTATGTGCTGTGTTGGGCTTGACCAAGCATGGAACGACCCACTTCCAACCTGATGATAATTGCTGTAGATATACATGTGTCTGTTAAAAGCATAATAGCTCAGCACTTATTATGTCAGGAAATGGAATGTTAGTGTATGTTGCATTTCTGTTTTCTCAAAATTTATTGTTGGAAATATGACGATTTGCACAAAATGTTTGGTTTACAATTAAGTATCAAATGTATGTTACATTTGCACAAAATGTTTGGTTTACAATTAAGTATCAAATGTATGTTACAATTCTACGTTTCTCATATTTTTTCCACTCATGCACATGTTAGCAACTTCTACCAAGCAGAGGTCCTCAAATTAAGTTATGCAGACCAACAAATTGGTATAGAAAGAAAAGGAGAAAATGGAGGGCAAGTAGTATTTGATACTGGCAGTTCTTACACATACTTCCCGGATGAAGAATATACCAATCTGATCACCTCTGTAAGCAATGCCATCTTCTTTTTTTCTCCATAAAATAAATATTAGCTAATAATAGTCATTATTATTATTATTAACTCTATATTTCTACATTTGTTGTGTTTTACAGCTTGACTCTCTCTCCCCTAATCTAGTCCAAGATCCCTCAGATATGACACTGCCAGTATGTTGGCGAGCTGGTTATCTTCTCAGGTAGAATTTCTTTAGCGCCTGTGAAATTCTAATATTTGATCATCAGCATCATCTTAGCCATCATCCCAAAAAATTGGAGTAGGCTTCATGGACTCAACAGAAAGAATGTTGGCTCATGATCATGTCGGATCATGATGTCAGATACTTGTTTTCTACGCATTACGATATAAAACTCTCTTTTGTCAAATCAAGATCTTTCTTATCTTTTCTTATCACTTCCATCATTGTCTTCTTTGGTCAACCTCGTTCTCTTGGTCTCAACATTCATATGTTCTATGTTCAGTTTTTCTAACGGGCGCATCAATATGTATATGTATTTGATGTGAGGTATTAATTAATAAATTATTTATGTTTATATGAATCTCTTGATCTTCAGTAACAAGAATCGTTGGAGTCCATATTTATCATTTTTCTGGGATCAGTTTCAATATGTATGTGGCATGCTAAATGTTGCTGGACACAAGCTATCAACTTACAACCGAGTCTAGTTCTTCAGTAATCTGTTACAATTAATAAGAGTAGTCTATTGTGTTTCTCTTACTATGAAGATGAATGAATGGACTTTAGCTGTTATTATGCAGACACACGTATTTTCAAACCCTCACTTGATTTCCTTCACTTCTTAGTGAAGATATAGAAACCAAAGCAGTACTTTTTCTCTGGTAGCAGCCCCCTACTTCATTGTCTCAGATTTAGACAACCCACAACCCTTATAGTATTCTGATTAAGATACACACACAAAGAGTAATAATGAATGATTGGTCTTGCAGATCTGTGGCGGATGTCAAGCAGTTCTTTCAGCCATTGACCCTACATTTTGGAAACAGATGGCTGGTGATGTCCACAAAATTCACAATTCCTCCAGAGGGTTACTTGATAATAAGCGTAAGATAACACAGTCTTTAAATCTACAGATCACTATTCCACCTACGGTGTTCTTCTAGAAAGTTACACTACCATTACTCGAATGCTTATCATCTTTCACTATCACAGAACAAGGGAAATGTGTGCTTGGGAATACTTAATGGGAGTGAAGTACATGATGGATCTGAAATTATACTGGGAGGTAACTTCAGAAAAAGCTGGATATTGTCCAATTCTCTTGTCTAAAGCATCAGTAACAAGAACATACAGTCTCTTGACATCCCGTATATGAGATTCATTGATTTAAGGATGATGTTGCTTTTGCAGACGTTTCGTTGCGTGGGAAGTTGGTTGTGTATGACAACGTCCAACAAAAGATAGGATGGGCTTCATCCCAGTGCGCTAAACCTCAGAGAAGAGCCAAGGACTTCCCCTTCTTGTTCTAGTGAGGCGGATGCACTGGCGCACAGCAGAGGGTGTTTACAGTATGTAGATAGTCAGAATCGCTCATTGTATGTGTATATCTATTCCGTGAGCTCCACCATATTGTGTCTTCTTGGCTCGTATCTTTGTTCGTTCTCATGTTTCCCATTTTCTACTCCCTCGATCCTTGTGACTCCAGATTTCTGGCTACTCAACCTGGAAACTTCATGATTGGCATTGTAACAACACCTATTTTTGTTCACACCATCTATTTGGTAGTGTTAACTTAGTAGACTACTATAATCTCCCTCCTACCGCTAAAATATACTATATTTGATGTTGCGGCCTTTCCCTATGTATGATGCTGACATTTGCATGTTTGCCATAAGCGGTAAACTATAAGCGAATTGGATGAAAGGAATGTACAAGAATAGTGGTGTTGAACAATGGGACATTTTTTTCAAAGACACGGACCGTGACATTCTTGATTATTAGTATTTTGGGATGATAATAAGGTCGGCATTTTATAGCAAATGGCTTCAAATGGCATGGAAAGTGATTAAAAGGGTTGGATGCCGTCCTTAACAATCAGGAAGGATGGAAGTTATCCTATATATCAGATAATGAATTCAGGGAATATGCAAGCTGTCGCTTGCGAAGGTGTGATTGCTTTCGATTGTCGTAGACTTGTGTATGGACCCGCAAAGAGAAGGTGGATTCAAAATTTGATCCGAATCCACTTTAATCTTGCTATGATGTTTTGTGTTTTCCTTGGTTGTTTCAAACTTGGATGTATAAAACAGTGAATTGTTCCTTTTTCCATGCCCGTGGTTTTGGTTCCTAGATCGTTTTCCATCGGTAATCAGAGTAACATTTGCAATGGGTTTAAAGAGAACCATTGGTTTTCGTTTTGATAGTTTTGGAAAATATAGTTATGATATAGTGTTGATAGTTTTGGACATTTGGAACACTTGTTTATATTGACCACAATCACATCAACAACAAAATTAAGTGTTTTACATGTCCGGTATGATGATTACAAAAGAACGTATTTAAAACTATTAAACCTTTAGCTGCAGGAGGAAAGGCAAAATCATATTAAAATATTTTGAATTTTTGTGATACCAATGTAAATGTTTTAGGACATGAGATTAATATCGACGGGAGTTGCTATGCGCACAGACCAAATCGCTTGTTTGATCCGCACACAAGGGGGAAAGAATCTACAAGGAAAGAACATCAAATTATCAATCCGGATCGGGTCGCGACTGGATTGGGACGGGATAACTAGGAAAAATTCACAGCCCCAGCCCCAGGTAAATTCCTAGATGTGCTTCCAAAGTGAATCTAAGAAAATAATAGGGGTTATTTATCTTATTGGCTTATGACACAAGGGTGTTTGAAAACAATCACCACTAACGAAGAACAGAAGTGTCCTAACATATTCTCTCTTTTACCCTTTTCGGTTTAACCCTAATCCTCTGCTGGGTTGGTAATAGGAAGGAAATTCACTTCAGTTGCATCAACCCCGTCATGCAATATGCATCTTCCAAGCATGAAGAATAGCCATATTCCAGTCAAGGCCCGGCCATCGAATCATCTTTTATGCATTTTACACTTTTTATACACCAATCAAATAGATGTTCCACCAACAAGCCTACAGCAACCGCCATCTTAAGTAACCGCCTTTAGGCGAGCAAACGAACAGTCTTAAGATGCAAGTATGAGACCAGCACGACTCTCCTGCTTGGTTTGAGGAACTCACATTTGCTTTTTTCCTCTGTGGAGTAAAAACCCAAACGGAACCCAGAGTCATTCAAATGCAGGCTTGTGCTTGCTATTGAATCATCTATTCTCTTCAAACAATACGCGATAGGATGACATTTTCCGACCCTAGTCCATCACTTCCGTCTGAAAATCTTGAGTACTCTGCCACAGAGCCCAGGCTGAGGAGCTTCCGCTGCTGGTTCATCTACAGAATCCTTAAAGTTCGCCAGCACGGCTAACTCGTCAAATGCATTAACAATATTCTGAAGCCTCGCCACAAACTCGATCAGAAGGGAAGCAAATGTTGCGAGAGAGAGTGCACTTGCGCTCTCGTAGGTTTTGCACTCTTCATCATTGATAACTTCATCGTCCATTTTGAAAGATTGCCGAACTGGCCAGGATATTTGATGTTTCAGCGACTTGTCAGCTTCCGACAGGCTGCCACCAGTTGCTCCCTTTTGTTGTTGCTGCTGTTGGGAGCAGGAATTGACTCCCATGCTAGGGTTAAGGTTATGGACATCCCAGCTCTTTGAGAACAGCTGGACTGCCCTAAGATCAAGCACGGTTTCACTTTGGGACTTGGCCCCAAGGCGTTTGTTTCCGTCGTTTCCTGTGAAGTTAAGACCGCCAAAGGTGTCATCTGGTTCCTCTGGCGGCTGTCGCTTTCCTCCAATCTCCCAGCTTTCCGAGTTTACCAGAAGGTATGACCGGCGATCTATTTTCTTCTGCAGCTCTTCAGCTGCCTCATGGACTCCACAAAGGATGTTAGTTGTGCCCAATTTCCTCATGGTTTTGATCTTATCTCCAATTTCTCGAAGTACCTTTGCACCTTCAACACCTACTCTCTGGAGCTCACTGCTAAATACTTGTCTCCTCTCTGGTGGTGCCTACGGTTAAATTAAAAACACCTGTTATGATGCAGACAATTAATTCTTTCTAATAACAAAGGAAACAAATGCATCACATAATATGTGATGATAGTTGCCTTGAAAAATCTGCTTCAGGATCCTAGAGAGTGCAAACACAATTGTCGTCACTACCAGTACATTTTAAACATAAGAAACAAGAGACAAAATTATAGCCCAAAACAAACTACTAACTGCAATTTTGACAAGCAAAGAAGCAAAAGCTTGTTCAA
>CM061131.1:110701973-110723106 GCA_030789695.1 Scilla litardierei
TTGACCAAATCCGCGCACTTTATACCATTCCGAGTAGGACAGTCCACTGAGGCGCTAGCGAGGAGATACATGGAGGAGATCGTGTGACTTCATGGGGTCCCCGTGAGTATCGTGTCGGACAGAGACACGCGATTCACATCTCAGTTCTGGCAGAGTTTGCAGAAAAGTTTGGGTACGCGTCTGAGTTTCAGCACGGCGTACCATCCGCAGACGGATGGCCAGTCCGAGAGGACGATTCAGATTTTGGAAGACATGCTGAGAGCGTGCATGTTGGATTTCAAGGGTTCGTGGGAGGACCATCTACACTTGGTAGAGTTCTCTTACAACAACAGCTACCATGCGTCTATTGGCATGGCGCCTTTCGCCGCTTTGTATGGGAGGAAATGTCGATCGCCATTGAGTTGGGATGACGTTGGCGATCGGGAGTTGTTGGGACCTGAGATGATTGTGGAGGCCGTAGATGTTGTTAGGAACATTCGGGAGAGGTTGAGGATTGCTCAGGACCGTTTTAAGCATTGGGCAGATGCTAAACGTCGTCCTTTGGAGCTTCAGCCGGGCGATCATGTGTTTCTGAGGATTTCCCCGAATCGTGGAGTGATTCGTTTTGGGAAGCGAGGGAAGTTGAGCCCGTGATACATTGGACCGTTTGATATTCTGGAGAGGGTTGGCGAGGTAGCTTACCGCTTAGCCTTGCCGCCATCCTTGGAAGGAGTTCACGATGTTTTCCATGTGTCGCAGCTTCGTCGATACATCAGCGATCTGTCTCATGCCGTGGATTTCTCGGAGATTGCCGTTCGCTCAGATTTGACGTATAACCAGCATCCGGTGCGGATACTGGACAGGCGTCAGAAGTCACTTCGGAACAAGGTCGTTGATCTCGTTCGGGTGATGTGGCAACACGGTTCACCGGGAGAGTCTACTTGGGAGAGAGAAGATGAGATGCGAGAGCGCTACCCACTTTTGTTTCTGGATACGTGAGTGTTGGGAATTCCGAGGACGGAATTTTTCTTAAGTTGGGGAGGATGTAACGACTGGTTTTTCATGTATGGATATTATTATATATATAATATTAATTGTTGCTTTCCCTTCTTTGTGATTTCCATTTCCGTCTCCGTAGTTTTCATTTTCGTTCGTTTCGTCGTGATTCTCTAGATTCTTCCGTCGGTCGGCGTGTTTGAAGTAAGTCATTCGTGACGGGATTCATAACGTCGATATCTTAGAGTTAGAACGAGCCTAGGAGACTTAGGAAACCATCCCGGAGCTTCGCGCTCCATTTCGGAACTTTTGGTGCTCATTAGCCGGTATAAGAAGGGGCACCGACCGACTAGATGACGATCCAGTCGGTCGGAAAACCTTCTTGAACCGACTAGTGGGCTTTGTTAAATGTTCAGGAGTTACTGTTTGTCGTTAGTCGGTCTAAGAACGTTGGTTGACCGACTAGGTTGCAAACTAGTCGGTCGGCAATGCTTCTTTAACCGACTAACTCATTAACTATTTTTGACACTAGTTACTGTTTACTCTTAGTCGGTCTAAGAACGTTCATCGACCGACTAGATGTCAAACTAGTCGGTCAGTAGTTGTTCTTTGACCGACTAAATCTAGATCCTAATTTTCGTCGGGGTTACAGTTTACACTTAGTCGGTCTGCGTTGGTCAATCGACCGACTAGATGTCAAACTAGTCTATCAGTGGTTGTTCTTTGACCGACTAAACAGTACAGAAAACCCTAGTTTTGCCCTAGCCGCCACCAAACTCTATAAATACCCTTCCAAACGTTTTCTTCTTCTCCCTCACGACCTAAAACCCTAATTTCTCCCCCATTGAGCCCCCATCTCCCTCAAGCCATTGATCCTTCATCTCAAGCTCATCCTTCATCATCCAAACCCTCCCTTGTCACAACCCACCTTCCATCTTCCCCAAACCTTCATCAAACCCCCAAAATCCACATCCAAACCCATTTCTCCAGATTTTTCCCTCATTTCCAGATCTGAGCCGGATCGTTCTTCCGTTGCCGTGGTTGCTCGGCATCGCTCATCCACCTCTTCACGGTAATACTCGATTCCTTTAGTTTTAGCATAACCCCCATTGACATTGTGAAACCCTAATAAAATGGATTATTAGAAAGTTAGGATTCTAATAAGAAATCGATTTAGAATCATTGTTCTAATGATTGTTTTGCCATAACAGCGATCTATTCCGTAGTTAGCTTGTGTGACGATCTTCATTGCTCGTCAACCCCGGTATCAGGCAAGTGAAACTTGCATCTCTTGATTTGGGCCATGTCTTAGGCCATTTCCTTGCTTTAGCGTAAAAGATACTAGACGGTGAAAAGATAGCCGTCTAGACGCCATTGACCTAGCTTGACAACGAAGCTTGGTCCGTCACCTTCATCATGCTTGTATGTCACGTTTAAATTCAATTAACGGTACGTAAATATCTGTTCATGTTATTACATAGTGATTATTCATCGTGATTGCGTAGCACACGCTACAATAGTATGTTCCTGGCTCATGTTCCAGAAGCGAGCCCTGTAGTTGGAAACCCCAACGCTCGGATACCGGCTAGGTGCACCCCTATGCCAAATACACTTCATGGCTCGTGATCCAGAAGCGAGCTCAGTTAGTTGGAAACCCCAACGCTCGACACATATGGGTGGGGTAAGAGATAAGCGGCCACCTGAGCCCCGAGTTAGCCTGATCCGCCACTCCGGCCAGCAGGCGAAATCTCTAGTGATAAGTGATAATTGTGATAAGTGATAATCGTGATAAGTGATTCGTGAATTAGTGATTTGGTAGCTTTTGCTACATCGTGCGTGCTTGTCTCTCCCTTTAAACTGTCACATCATACTTAACTGCCATGTCATTACTAAATATTATAAGTGCTAGGTTGTTAGTTACTTTCAGTTTCCTTGCTCAAGTCTTTCAGACTTGCTGACATGTGCCCCTTTCTCTTTTGGGTGACGCATGTTAGACCCTGAGCCTGAGTTGCTTGCTGAGGGCGAGGTGTTTGCGGACGACGAGCTTGAGCCCGTGTTGGTCGAGGACTTCATAGACACTGGAGATCAGTCTTAGTGTCTACGTCTAGTTTTGTTAGATTGCTTAGGTTGTCGGTGTGTGGCACCTAGTTGATACTCTGTTATGTTTGTATTTTTGCTTGGTCTTGTCCTGGGCCTTTAGACTCTTTCTTTTAGCCTGGTGGCTTTTCTGTGATGTTGAATATTTTGTGAACAAACTGTGGGATTGGTATTTCATATCTGTCTCATATTATTATTATTGTTGTTGTTTCGTTTGCAATTACAGGGACCTGCTTATACTAAATTTACGCTTATCGGGCGTGCAGCTTCACAGCTCCACGCTTGAGCGGACCTTCTCACGTCTCGCCTCCATTTTAGGGAAGCGGGGCGTGACAGATAGGTATGCCCTCTCCCGCTCTTCCGCCGCCTCCAGCAGGGCATTGAGTTCCTGAGCATCGACCGTGACGAAAGGGGCCGGATCGGCAACTGCCTCAACCGCCGCGCCAGAGGCCTCGGTGAGCGCGGCAATTCGCTCCTCGGCATTGGACTTCTCGACCAGAGCTAAGGCTTTTTCCTGGTCCGACTTCTCCAGGGCGGAGGAAAGCTCGGCCACGCGAGACTCCAAGGACTTCACGAGCGCCTTGGACATGAGATCGGCCTCCTCCTCGCCATCCTGGGCCCCGGGAACTGGCGCCGCGTCTGCCTTAGCCTTGGAGAGAGCCACAAATTGGCGCCTCATCGAAAGCCCAACGGAGGACAGCTACACAAGAGAGGCGGGAGTAAGTTGAAGATAGCAGCAAAAGACTGGGCTAGAGAAGAAACCCCACCTGCTGGCCGGCTTGTACCACGAAAGCGGCCAGACGGTCTCCACAGACCTCGTCCAAGGCAGCTCGGTCCGCGGAGAGACTGCAGTTCTCAGCCACCCGTACCGCCACGTCGCAGCCGGAAAAGACCGACTCACCCGCTCTTACGGGGAAGTGAGGATGGAGAAGATCATCCTCCCCCGGATGTAAATCGGTAGGGGCGGAGCGGAACGCACCTAGATACCGCTCGTATATATCAGGAAGATGGCCTGGCTACGGAGACGAGGGGCCAGCCCATGGCCACACAGCCTCAGCCGGAGGTGACAGATCCCGACACTGGGGCAAGGAAGCACTACCCCCCCGGCGAGGGTACGGACCTTCTTAGAGGCGTCATGCTGAGAAGAAGAGGGGACCTTCCTCTTCGACTTCTCGGCACCAGCCGACGGGCGGTCAACGCGTTGTTTCTTCCGGACCGCCAGCACATGATCCCCTCTTCGAGAGGCGGGGTCCGGAATCTCGATTTGAGATGGAAGGGCCGAAGAACTGGAGGGAAACCCACCTGCGCAGGGGAAGTCATCATTAACTAACCCTGTCAGCCACAGAGCACTATCTTCGGAACAATGAAGGAAGGCAAAACTCACCAGCGGGCCACGTGGTCTTCCGCAGGTTGTGGTCAGAAAAGAGAACGGAGACTTTCCGATCGCCCGGTGGGATCGCCAACAGGGCCTCCACGGTCTCGAGTTCAGCCGCAGTCGGGTCACCTAGCTACGGTGCCAGCATCACGTCGGCGCTCCAGTAAGTTGGGAAATCCATATCTGACGGGCCGACAACGAAGAGATACTCCCCCTTCCAGAGCTTGACGGAGCTCGTCAGCCCCAGTATCAGGCTCTTCGAGGGCCGAGCGCTAATGTAAATCCAGGCCCCCGACTGATGGCGACTCAGACGATAAAATTGGGAGAAGAGTTGGGGGGAGGGGACCACCCCCTTCTGAAGGCAAAGCACGGCAAACCCGATGACGAGCCCGATCGCGTTGGGGCAGAACTGGCATAGGGCCACGCGATGAGCACGCAGAAACTCAACAATGAAAGGATGAAGGGGGAACCGAAGCCCGAATCGGAAGCACACCTCGTACACCCCGACCGCCTTTGGACCCGAAAAGCAGATCCGCTCGTTAGGCTCAGGGGCCCGGATGGAGTATGGGGGTAGAAGGTAGCGGTCGCACACATCTCCGGCGGAGGTGGCACAGAAGGAAGAAGGACATCCCAGAACCTCCGGAGGCACCACCGAGGGGTCACCCTCCTGACTGCCAACTGCCGAGCCGGGGCTATCAGACGAGTCAAGGCGGACCGCATCCTCTGGACGACCCGAACCGGGGGCAGGAGAAGACGACATGACGAGGAGCTAGAGCAGTATTAGAAAAAGGAGGTGCTGAAGGAAAATCTGGCCACGCTCGACCAACTCATGTCGGCGCTCCATTCCTGATGCCCTTTGAATGACCCTGCACACTGTGGAGATGAATGCAAGGGGCACGTGGCGACATCAAGGCGGCAGCGATGCTTCGAAAACGGCACCGACGGAAGTTCAAACGGAGCGATAATAATGACATTCATTTAATAGCGGAACCTCGACTGATGCACCCGTCGGATCATGAAAGAGTCACATCACCCGAACCGAATCGACGGGAGTCGAACGGTCCGGGCGATGGGGGCAATTGTTACGACTAATATGAGTCCGCCCGAATTACAACAGCCCACGGCCCGGCCTCAAAGGAGAAGCCCACTAGAGAATATGGGCCCGCCCGAAGGGGGCCCACGGACGGGGCTGCAGGCCCAGCCGCTTCGCCCTCGGAGACACCCGACTATCCCCCATTCGGCCGAATTAACCGCCCCTCGGAATCCGTGATCCCATGATGGCCATTAACAGACCCGTTAATGGGCCACCCCTCCATTACGCGCGAGAGGGAGGAGGCGGAGGCGGCTCGTGGGGACGTGGGACGAGGCAGGACGTGGGGCAATCACGAAAGACCATATAAGGGGAAGGCCAGGACGACGGAGAGGGGGATCGAGACTCAGGTAATCAAAAGAGATGTACTCCATCAACGACCTAGGCATTCGCCACTCCATTTCCTTCCTCCCCCTTTACTCGTGCCGCCTGGGTTGACGTTCCGGCTTCCTTGCAAGCCGGATCTCCCCCGCCGAGTATCCTTTCAGACCTTGATCTGACTTAGGCATCGGAGGGGATTTGGCCGGAACCTAGGTCCGGCCTCCCTGACGAGTTTCCTCGTCTGTTCAGGAAGAAGACATCCGAGGCGCCAAGGCTACCCCTCAGCGTCGGTCGGCTACCCCCCATCGCAGTCGTCAGGTGGACGGCTGCTCAGGCATCATCCCATTTGCAAGGCGCCGAGGCTACCCCTCGACGCGGATCCGACCGAGGCCGAGCGCGATCCAGCCGAGGCCGAGCGCAACTTACCGAGCCGAGGCTTCCCCTCAGCTCTTCCACGCCGAGAACAGGAGGGCTCGGCAATCCCAATGGACCCCCCAAGTCGGCCCCTTGACCACGTTGACCACACAGCCGACGGTCAACGAACTGTGGTTAGAAAACACCCGTAAACAAGGGGGATGTTAAGATAATTGTGAGTATCTTTAGGAAATTGTATTGTCTCCTAGGTTATTGTGTCATGATCCTTAGGTCCTTGTGTGACTCTTGGGTTTTGGTGTTGGCTCTTGGGTTTTAGTACGTGTGTCTCTTGGGCTTCTATGCACAATAATGAGTCATATATTATATATATGTGGTCTTCTATTGTAACCATAATCACGATAGTACAAATCTTCATCCTTCTTCTCAATTTGACAATATTTATTATACAAATGAGGAGATTTGTCACATGTGGCATGTTTGTCCCATGTGGCACATTGCCACATGGGCGCCACATGTGACATCCACCTCACCCACAACCCAAAAAATCACTCACAAGCTCACTTATTTACATGTTTGTCCTATGAGATTTTTCCCTTGTAGCCCCAAAGGGTTTTTGCGTTTATCCTTTTACCCCAGACAATACCGACGCATACACCCACAATTCTTACACATTTTCATTTGCGCGCGTGCCACATCCTATTCGGAGTGTTGGGGGAAGGGGGGGTTTGGCTCCGTGCACGAATTATTTCTAGTGTGTTCATACATACATACATGCGAGCCCACAGCGACACTTGTGAACCAAGTTCCAACCATGACCGAGAGCCCAAGATGTGTGTGGCTCAAGCGCGAGTTCTAAAATGAGTGAAAGTATGAAATGTAACACATCGAATTTTACAATTCTGCTCTTGATTCAATTGATATGCGAAGTCACAAGAATATTCCACTCCAATGAGGAATGCATTTGTTTGCCTCGTTTTCTGGAGGTCCAATTATGATTCATAATATGCCAAATTTGACGCATAATTAAACATTCAATATCATTATTTCCTAGCTTCTAGCAAGTTTAAAGTGAGGATGTAAATAATTTTTCTTCCAAATAAAGAGCATGTCTACGTACATAAACACAGGCAAGCTGGGTAGAAATACAATGCCGAAATGCTGGCAAATTCATTTCATTGTAGCCATAAATACTGTATAAATACAGTGCCAGAAATATACCAAGCCGATCACAGTAACAATAAATCAAATAGGTTCCTACAAATATTATATAATGATACACAACCGGCACTTGAATTTTCACAAACACTTGGGATAGCTAACGATATTTCTGAAATGTTGGTGATCTCTTCCTTGGCAATCTTCTCGATATTGTTCTTGCTGAGCTGTGGCTGCGCTGATGGGGCTGCCAAGATTGTGAAGACCATCGTTGTCGATCAGTCTGGGCATGGAAATTTCGCCACCGTGCAGGATGCCATCAATTCGGTTCCGGATGGCAACAAAGACTGGATCCGCATCCACATCAATCGAGGAACTTACAGGTTTTGCTATTACCTGTGTTGACTGCTCATACTCGGTATTTTTGATATTAAACTCACCAAACGGGCTAACTCATAGTCAATAGGTTTTGTGCATATGCATGAACATGCACTTCTTAGGAAAGATAAAAACATCAGTGAGAAATATTGGCAGTATTATCTTTTTGAAAATTCATTGCTTATTATTTTTTGCATGCTCGTATTGCAGTTATTTATAAGGTAGGGAATTTTCGTTTAAAAAACAACAGAAAAGAGAGTGGAAATAAAGAGGTTACCATGCAATATCTGACCATGGTTCTGAATGTCGGATGTACGATACAGGGAGAAAGTCACAGTGGCACCTGGGAAGGAGCATATCCTGCTGGAAGGGGAAGGGTCGAAATGGACGACAATCGAGTGGGGAGACCACCAGAATCTGCCTCCGACAAATTCGGGCATGTTGGGTCGAAAGGATACACTGTCTACTGCTACCTTCACTCTCTCTGCAGCCAATTTCGTTGCCCGGGGCATCCAGTTCCTGGTAAGCGTGAGCATTCTGGGACGGGATGATTGCTGGACAAATTTATGATTCTGGTTAAACACAGAGAAGCATGAAGAAAAAGGTAGAATATGTAGTAGACATAATAAGACAACTTCACAACGATACTAAATATACTCTCACAGAGAGCTATATATCATATAGAAAGCACTAATAAAAACTTGGTATATTTGCATTTTACATGTTATATTTTTATCAGTATGCATCTTATTCCATATTCCATTGTGACTGATTATCTGAGGATGGCAGTTCAGAAATGAAACCAGGCCATATAGCCACATTATACTGTTCAAAAATCATTACTTCAACGCTCATCATTGGAATCCGTCCATTGCAGAACACATACAATTACAACAACAGAAACCCTCAGAAAATCGCGGTAGCAGCACTAATTGGTGGCGACAAGGCCTCATTCTACGACTGCAGCTTCCGAGGCTTTCAGGATACCCTCTGCGATTTTCTTGGTCGCCATTACTTTCAGAATTGTTGGATTGAAGGAGCTGTAGACTTCATATTTGGTTATGGCCAATCCATGTACGAGGTATCTTTAACTTGAATCTTAATTCTAAACAACTTCCTTTTAAGTAAACAACTCCTGCCACATCAAATAATAAATTTAGTGCAAGAACACGGGAAAAAAGCAGGTGTAAACAATAGATCTTTTTTGATTCATCCATTAGTTTCTGTATGTTGTGGATTACCTTTTCTTTTGTGCTTGCTATGCAGAAATGCACTCTCTCGACTCTCGCTGTTGACAGGAAGGGCACTGTAGGATATATTACAGCACAAGGCCGTGGTGACTCAAAACCGGGAGGGTTTGTTTTCAAGTACACGACGTTGGTTGGAAGTGGCAAGGCCTATTTGGGAAGAGCCTATGGCCGAAACTCCACAGTTGTCTTCTATAAGTCATACATGTCAGACGTCGTTGTTCCTCAAGGCTGGGATGCTTGGAACCAAAAAGGAAATGAGTATGATCCATCAACTCTACAATTACTAGAAATAAACCGTTCACTCTCGTGGGAAAAAAAAACCATCCACACACAGGATGCGGTGCACACGCGCAACCAAATAATAGTGTACACCTTTTTGTATCATTCTCGGGGGAAGTTTCATCTTCTGATGGCAACAACCGCAGGCCAATGATAATCATTTCGGCCCATTAATCCCAATGCTAAGCATAATACAAGTAACCGATACAATGCAAATCCTGGAGTCAACTACGTGCGAGAACTAAAGCTCAAAACACCCTCCAACCGAATTTACCAAACTTATCCATGTGGACCGATTATTAACAACACACTAATAATCCCATCATTTCTAAATAAAATTATAGTATTTGATGTGTAAAATTTCTGTCCCTGAGAATATATATATATATGCGTTCATGAACTGTTTTTGATACATTAACTTGTAAATAAAACCCAGATTTGTATTATGTACAACAGTTTCACTCAAAAGGGAACCCAACATAATATACATTGATATATCATTTCTTTCCTCTGAAAGTTTCAATCATAAAACAGTTGATAGTGTCCCCAACACCACCACCACCACCCACCACCACCCCCCCCCCCCCCCCCCCCCCCCCCCCACCCCCCCCAAACAAATAATAAAACAGTTGGCTGTATAATGCATGTTGCAGGTTGTTGATTCTCTAACTTTCATTGTGGTTATGTGATTTCAGGAACCAATTGACATATGCTGTGAACAGTTGCACAGGTCCAGGATCCAGTCATGGTAAACGGGTGAAATGGGAAAAGAACTTACCTCTATCGGAGTTAAATAAGTATACCAGCAAGCGATTCATCGACAGTGAAGGGTGGCTACTTAGACAACCCTAACAAGGGACAAACAGTGCCGTGTCTTTAACTCTAAATTTCTGGGGCGCTTTGATCAAGTCACATTACAGTTTACAACGTCAACCTGCAGTTCCGACTAATGGGGACATCAGAGTTTACATATGTAGAAGGAGATGTGAGAGTAACCTAGTTCACTATGGCTGGGTTCGAGTCTGAGTTGATCCAATTGTTAGGCTTTATTTTTATTTAATTGTTTTTTTTCTGTTCATTAGGATTTAATAAAAGTTTAGTCCCACATTGGTTGGGAGGAGTTGTTTCCCGTTGTAACCAAGCGTGGGAAAGATCAATTTTGATGAGAAGTCGACCCACTGATGAGAAGCAATAATCACTTATGTTTTCTTTTGTTTTCCACTAAAATTTTCCCCAAAATCTTTAAATTTTCTTTGGTTCTCTATCAAATTTGGTTTCGGAGCCGAAAGATAACATTTTTTTTCCATTTTTTAGATCTACCAAAAAAAGGAGAGAGACATTTGGAAAAAAAAATAAAAGCCGCCGGCACCATCTACTCCAACGAACACCGCCACTGCCTCAAATCTTATTCTAGCCTTGTTAATATTGCCTTCAACCAAAGCCGCATTCACAGTCGACCAACATTCGCTGAACCGGCTTCATCGTGATTCTCGACGTTATTGGTGCCAACATTGTCGACAGTCGAGTGCGTAGACCATCTTAGAAGACCTGAAAGAAGAAAATTTGGCAGTGAATCAATGACTAAATCATCGAAAATTGGCATCGAGGCTGATCACGCTGGAACGCTACAGTAATGGCTCCGAGGAACCATTCTAGACGTTGAGTTGTATCGTTAAGTCGTGTCGATCCGTGCCACCGAGTAAGCTGATTGAACCAACACTATTCACCGACTTGATCCGAGCCGATTCGAGCAGATACTATTCATTGATTTGGATCGGAGCCAACTAAGCCAACGAGCTTGTCCGAAGGTGGCTCGAATCGAGTCGTGCTTAACTGGTGTTGTTAACTTGTAAAGTATGTCTACGAAAATTTGTGGGGATTTTCTGTTAATTTTTTGTGCCATAATTTTGTTTCGAAAATTTTAGAATCATTTCCAATTCAAGTTTAGTTTTATTGGAACCAGCTGCAAACCAACTCGAGTACATATGCGTAAACTGTAGGGATCACCTGAGATGGCAATTAGACAATAGATGAGGATGAATAATATATATGAAATTAAAATATTCCTCTAGAAAATCTATCGAAGTTTACAATTAGTGTTACCTAATTTACGCTTAATCAACAACAATTAGATCTTGCTAAAGAGTATGCAACGAAAAGTAAACAAGAAATAATTTACTACACAAAAAACAAAACAAACACAAACACAAAGATAAACACTGGTTCAGGTACCCCGTACCCTACATCCAGCGCCTAAGTCCCACTTGGCTAGTTCCATTATTTCAACAAATAATATAAATATATCTTTCCAAGAGGATTTTTACAAATTATCTCTTTCCAAGAGGATTTACAACTCACCACCTCACACTTGAGGATTTCACTTACAAGAAGGTGATGCAATTGCCTATAGCCATGCTTGAAGCTCATGTGGATCTGTCGCTATAAGAAGAACTTGATATCAAATGATAAACTTTTTGGCTTTGGAATATTAATGGTTTTGGCCAAGTAAAGACGAAAAAACACTGATAAAGATGAAAACACACTGAAAACCTTTGGCCAAAAGAGGGTATTTCTTTAAAACAATTTAGAACATAAAAACACTTTTCTTTTGCAAACCATTGATTTTTCTTGATGTGTAAAACTTAGAAAAACTCCTCTATTTATATGGCAAAAATTGGGTCAAAACTATTTACTAACATGCCCTTAAAATGGTCAAAAACAACTAGTAGAAATTTGATTGTTATATGCCAACGGCTAGTTAATGTCAACTATAGTCCATACACTAGTTAGTCGACTAGTACATAGTTATTCGACTAGTTGGTGAACAATGATCGACTAGTTTAGCATTGGCAGAATTTTCGAGAACATTAGTTGATCCTCGTACAAGAACAATTCGACTACTGTGTAACCACTAGTCAACTAATTTTATAATAATGGTCAACAACTTATCTGACACTGCCCTAGCCCAATGCTAAAAGAGCAACTAGTCGACCGGAGTATCATGCCAGTCGACTAGTTTGCTTGAAATTATATCTATGGCCTATAAAAGTGAGTTTGACGTATGAAATATTTTAAAACAATTTTAAAACATTTTGTACCTATTACTAAGTGTGTGTGAGCTTCAAACAAGGCTTTAACATATTAAGGCTAGGAAAATAAAAATTACAGTAAAGTTAAATATTACATTAATGTATCGTTGACACTTTGAACTCCTTTCAAGCTTCCTTTGATCCATGACCTTATTGAACTCACTTTAGCTTTGAGTGTATCCTCGATTTGCTTCACATACCTGCACTCATATTTAGCTAACATATTTACTCACCATCAAAACTATACATGGTGATACAATATCTTAACATTCTCATCTTTTTTATGATGACAAACATGAATGCAATATAATATGAATAATATGATGAATATTTACTCTTCTTACAACATAGCTTGTTTGCAACATATATCTTGATATTATACTGTTGCAATCATATTATTTATGCATGTCATTTAATTTTCTACCCATTTTGTTATCATTAAAACAGATATGAAATAAAGATTTTTCCCCTTATAAAAAGAAGACCTTCTCCCCCTTTTAAAAACATAACGTATCTCTCCCAATGTGCAAATCTCTCTCTTCTGCTTAATATAAACAAAATGACATGAGTCTAAAGACAAGTGTTTTTAAGTGAAGGTTACTCAATATTATGATACCATGTGTTGTGAGAGATATAATGAAAATACCAAGTGTTCTAACCATGTATTGTATGATATCAAATGATACATAAAATGAGGAGATATCAATTGTTAAGATAAAACATACTTACAAACAAAGTACCCAAAAATTATTAAGCTTTTCATATAAAGCTGCTTCATCAATTTTGAATATCCCCTATAATTAAACATATTTCTTGCAATGTAATTTGTGGGTCAACTATGATTGGAATTTCATGGGATTTGGGAGATAAAATGAAGATCTTTATAGATTTTAGGTGGAATATAAGATAAACGGCCTCAATTAGAGAGGAAGATCGCTCTCCTACGCTTTGATCCGATATAAATCGCTAAACATCCTCAAGATCTAAATCTAATTGTAATGCCCCGCTTTTCAAAAGCAACGGAAGCGAGAACATTACTACGGTCCGCATGAACTAGAGCGATGGAGCTCGAGTTCATTAAGCGTCTGTGACAACAAAGGCGCAGAATTCTTGCATGCATTTAGATCAATAAGAACATTCATATAATTTTAAAGCCATATTTAGAGTTCGTACATGAAATAAAACGACAAGGCCTCAGCATGGCCAAAGGAACTACAACAAGTATCATATCGTAAAACAAAGTACTAAAGCAAAATTAAAAGAAGGCAGCAACAGCACAAGTCTCTAGTCCTCCACAAGGAGCGACTCTGAGTCAACGGCAAACAGTTGGCTCTCTGGGTCAACCGTCTCAAACAACTCCTCCTGATACTCCGGCTCGTGATCTGACATACATTCCAAAAACACGAACGTAAGCAAGGGTCTGGCAAGTAAAAGTAAAACGACCAAAGGCAAGGTGTACGAATAGTAACACATTATGAAGCATTAACAGATTATACAAGATATAAGCAGCATAGTTATGAACATGTCAATTTTAGTGTACAACTGAAGTAACATAACGAGTACAAGTTACGTGTCAATGTTTTCTATCATGTGTAGGGTTCTCGCCTTTAAGACGTAGTGAGTGAATCGCTTCTTCTCACGAGGGTACAACCGTGATTGACGCTACCCACCGCATACAGGTGATGCTCTTGAAGAGAGGATCCTTTCACAAGCTTAGTGGCCGCTCAACCCTAACCCCACCCAAAAGTTATGCTGGAATACGAGCCAGCCTATCGTGTTGCACGAGTTCACGAATTCAAGGTTTCTCCTTTGAGGCGCACGAATTCAAAAACTCAAGTATTTTCAAGATGTTCCACTAATGTCCATTCTAGCAACGTGTGCACAAGCAAGGTGTGAAGCATATGATCGTATCAAATTCAGCATTTTCATGGATTACAAAATTCTAAAACAAATTAAACAATGAAATTAATTGGTTGATTATTTAACATGCTGCAATCAAATATTTTTCTTTATCTACTCTTGAATCTTAAACATGTGATATTTTATGTCAATGCGTCACAAATTAAGTATAAATCGTTATGGTACTTTTTGTGAACGTCATTTCACGGGTCAATTTCTTCTTATTTAGCTTTAAGTGAAAAAGACAATTTAAACGTTGAACTTCAATTTATAACAATCCGCACACTTGCCTGATTTCGATGAATTTGGTGTCGTTGGGTTCGTCTTGACGAGCACTACGCTACGGTACGACCAGTTCTCTGATCTGATTAAACATGCATTCAAGTTAGGTTCTTTTCGACATATTAAAATGTTAAACAACCCTTACGACATCTAATAATCCGGGTTTTATTAGATTCTCTATCCTAGGATATGGGTTATAGATTAACGATATGGTTACTAGCCGTTATCGCAGTGAAGGGTGTAATGGCCCCAGTGCCATGTATGATAGGGTATGTCTATTTGATTGATGAATGTAGTATACGTATACTTGAATGAGTACATATTGTGCATGTGTGCCTCCGTAGTGTATATAGGAATGGTGTGGTGCATATAGTAATTATGTACTGTATATAGTAATGATGTGTTGGATGACCTATTAGATGCTAATAGATGTATTTGAGGTAGTAAAATGATTGCCATTGTTCGATTTATGAATTTGTAGTGAGATTTGAGTTGATGGGTGTGTATAGTAAAAACGTATATTTAATATTATTTTAATGCGGAATACTTTAAGATAATTATTTTGTAAAGATTGTTTTAAGAGATTATTACTACGATTATTTTAATGAGATTCATTAGTGCTAATTATTATTATTATTATTATTAAATTTGGATAATGGTATTACTGAAATTAGTTGGGGGGGGTGTGTGCATAGTAGGAGGGCAAACTTGTAATTAAGTATGTGGGTGTGTAAATAGAGATGTCATGTGTGTGGATATTTTTAGAAGAGAGATTTTTATTAAGTGGAATGGCAAACTTGTAAATAAGGGTCCCCATTTATTTAATTTCCTTCTCCTTTATTCTACAAACTCCTTCAATCTTCTCCCTCGTTCTTTTATTTTTTTCCTTCTCTTAAACCCCCCATGGCTGCCGAAATTTCCCAGGCCAAAAGAAAAAAGGGAAGAGAAAAACAAAGAATGAAGGAGGAAAGAAAGAGAGAGAGAGAGAGGAAAGGGAAATCCAAAGAAGAGAAGAAGAATTTGGGGGGAAATTGAAAAAGGAAAGCTAGGATTTTGAAGCTTGAATGTCACACCCCGCTTTCCATTAATTTGGGAACGAGAACGCGAGCAGGTCCGCATGTGCTTAAAACAAGAAGGATGTACTTTTTCTTTTCTTCCTCCTTGGTTTAAGCACAATAAGCGTCTGTGTGATAACATCCTTGCAGATTCTTTCATGCAAACTCAACAACACAGATAAATATTTTATTACAATCTTAAGTCTCGAATAATGATTTACAGGAATGAAGGAAATGAAAGATAGAGGGTCATAAGCCCATACAAATATTGAAAGATTAATAGGTACAAAGATGTTGTGAGGGTACGAAGCTTCTCAACGGGGGATCTCAGCGTCTGGGCACTCTTGATCAACCTGCTCGGTCTCTAAGCATACTCCTCTGCAAATCTGTCTAATACCTGACGTATATTTCATAAGACAAGGAAATAAACATCAGCGAGGGTCGCTCAGCAAGATTTAAAGTATTAAGAAGTTGATCCTCGGCAAGGCTTTCGAAATCATTAAAATGGCGAGCATAAGAAACGTGTGGTATGACAGATGTGGTGTACAGAGTAGTAAGCATAGCAATCGTGGAGTGCAAAGTAAATTACATGGCAAGTGTAGTACGTACAACAGTGGCATGGCAAGTGTAATGTATAAAGTAACAAACATGGCATGCGTAATGTGTACAGCAATAAGCATGGTAAGTGTAGTGTGTACAGCAATGAGTAAGGCAAGTGTTTTGTGTACAACAACGAGCATGGCAAGTGTAGTTTGTTCAGCAATAATCATGGCAATTTTATTAAAGGCGATGGCATTGCTATAAAAAGGAAAACAACATCAGTTTTAAATGTTAAACAGTTGACAGAATAATTAAAGGAAAGCTGTAGCAGTTTTATATGTTAATGTGTCCGATCTATCCATTTCAATCAATTCAATAGTGTGTGCAAGTTCGTGACTAAGGTTCACGTCGTTAGACAGCTAATAAGTGGATCTACCTTCAGGTGCCCCCGAGAGGTAGTCTGTTTACTACCGCCTAGTGCCCGCGAACCCAACCCCACCCCAAGTGTACTTTGTTGTCTGGACCACGAGCCAGATACGGCCACCCGAGCCATCAGGAGTTATAGTGCTGGCACAAGCCAAAGCCAAACAGGCCATTTTGTTCAATGATTTGTCACACAGTCCATATGTTCAATAGTTTGCCAAACAGGCCACATGTTCAATAATTTGCCAAACAGGCCACATGTTCAATAATTTGCCTTCTGCCACATTATAATGCATTCATCAATTACTATAAACATGTCCACACGCACACACACACACACACACACACACACACACACACACACACACAACACATATTTATATCTTGCGATGCACCAGAAGTAAACATTTGCAATTAGAGATGAAACGATAGGTAAGACGTGGAAAAAGGCATAACTTGCATATCAGAATATCTCGGTCCAAACCATTAAACGTAACGGTTGTAAAACATAAAAAGTACCCTTGCCTGACTTGACGATTCTAGTGTCCGAGCAAACGAAACAAGGGCATGATATATCTGTGCCAATGGATATGATATCAAGCTTAAGGAATTAAATATAAAATCTAACTTAATATATAATTAATACGGATTTATAAACATACTCTTATAACTAACATTACTAACTTACATGGTTACAGTTCTGATTTCTATTAACAAATGGTCATATGAAGTAACCAACATACATTACTTATTATAAACTAACATATAAGTTATATCTATATGATTAACTCATTATCTTATACCGGTACATCTATTCTCATAAATAATTGTGTACGCTAGGCATATCAAAGCACTGCCCCCATATTACAATAGTTACAGTTACTGATATCAAAACAACTTATTAAAATAGGGTACAGATCACATTGGTTACATTTAATAGGGAAGGTAACTGTTACGCCTATTTGACCGAGACCCGTAAAGCACGAGCCCAGGAGCCCGACTACTGGTCAAAAGCCCATCTGCGTCCTCAAAGCCCATTCGACAAAGGCCCTACAAGGGACCTCCTCGAACATCGATCCGACCCAGCCCCAATAACCCGTTGGTCGCTCGCCCACTCCTGCAAACACCACTCCCCCGGACGCGCGACCACTAAATAGCGATAATGGGGAGGTGCTGGCATGGCGGAGAGAGCGGTGGCGAGGGGGGACTGATGGGGCACGATCAATGGCGGACGTGGGACGTGGGTCAGAGGCAATCACGCGGGAGCTCTACAAAAGGGCCAGGAAGACGACGAAGAAAGGGACCGCATCTCAGGTAACAAAACCTAAGGTACTCCATCAACGACCTCGTTCCCCCAATTCATCTCCTTCCTCCCCCGCTCGCGCCGAGAGACGCCGTTACGATCTCCTCACGAGTCGAACCGTCTCCGCCGGGCCTCCTTTCTCAGATCACTATCTGACTTAGGCATCGGAGGGGATTTGGCCGGAACCAAGGTCCGGCCCCCTGACGAGCGTTCTCGTCTACGCAGGTGGACAGCAGATCAACGGGCCGAGGCTACCACTCGCCCCTCTCCGACCACTCGTCCGACTGGATAGTGAGGCTTCCCCTCACCGTCAACCTGCCGAGGCCGAGCACGCCCCACTGAGGCCGAGCGTCTTAGTCAGGTCCGAGATTCCCCTCGCCTCCCGTTGGCCGTGCATCTACCCGGGCGCCTGAGGCTACCCCTCGTCCCCCTTTCAGCCGAGGCCGAGCACGTCTATCCGAGGCCGAGCATCTCAACAAGGGCCGAGGCTTCCCCTCGCCCCTTCTGCACCAATTCGAAGCCCCCCAAGGGACCCAAAGCGGGCCCCTTGACCACGTTGACCGGGTTCTCCACGGTCAACGCTTTGTAGTGAGAAAACACTCTGAAACATCTGGCGCCGTCTGTGGGAACGAAAGACCGTCCCACGAAGAAGCAAACCACACCAACAATGGCACGAGCCAGCAATGGAAGGAAGCGCATGCCCCCCATCCCGGAGGAGGGGAATGGCACAATGAACGGCAATCCCGAGGACACGCCCGTCAAAGCCCACCCCGCCCTCTCCACCGAAGAAACCGGCGGCTCAGAACTGGCCACGCAGGGACAGCTCCGCGCCCTGGCTCAGGAGACCAACGCGAGCCTCCAGACGTTGGTCGCAACGGTGCAGCAGCTCGTCGGCCCTGCGCCACCCAACGGAGGCACGTTGGACGACAGCCATCGATGGGCGGGGGGTCCCCCACACTTGCGGTCCACCGTGGTCGACGACCACGGGACCCGGAAACTGAACATGGAGCGTCGGTTCACGCTGTCCGGCTCTCGTCAGGCGAGGTCACGCGCCTCCTCACCCTATCGTGAAAGGAGCCGAAGAGAGACCAAAGGGACGGACGGCGAATCGAGGACGGCATCGTCTCGTCGATCGCGGTCGTCCCGCCGCAGGAGAAGCGAACGACACCACTCGAGAGACCGATCGCGGCAGAGCAGGAGCTCCCGCAGGAGGAGTCGGGAACGTCGGGACAGCCCGGCCCCCAGCGTGGCGAAGGCTGCGGAGCCAGCCCCGCTGGCGCCGGTGTTACCTCCACCCCCGGTCGATCCAGGGGCAGGCGAGTACCGCATCCCCAGAGGCATCCCCGGAGACCGGTGCCCCTTGTCACAGAGAATAACCGACGCACGGGTCCCCTCCCGATTCCGGATCCCGGTGCTGGGAAAGTACGATGGAATAGGAGACCCGGCACACCACGTGATGGACTACGAGGGGGACATGGCCTTCCAGGGAGCTGACGATGACCTGCTTTGCCGGGGCTTCTATTCTACTCTCAGGGGAGCAGCGAGGATCTGGTACCACAGCCTGCCCGGCCGCTCCATCGACAGTTTCGAGCAACTCGCCCAGTTGTTCTGCAAACAGTTCATGGCAGGGAGGCTGATCAAACCTGGTGCTGAACATCTGTTCAACATAGTGCAAGGCCCGGCCGAGCCGCTCCGACAGTTCATGCGCCGCTTCAATGCGGAAAGGCTAAACGTGAACAACCCACCCGACCTGGTGGTCCAGACGGCTCTTAAGAAAGGGCTTCGCCACAGGGGCATCAAGAAGTCCCTACACAACGACCCCCCGAAGGACCTCCCCGGGATCATGGCAAGGGCCGAACGCTTCATGCTGACCGAGGAGGCCTTGGCCGAGGATGCAGGAAAAACCGCTCGAGGGACCAAGCGTGGCGACGGCGGACGAGCTAGCCCCGAAGGGTACCGGACCGAGAAGAGGCAGAGGAACAGGCAGCGGGGAGAAAGCGCGAGGGACACCACCCCAGACGCCATTCTCACCCAAGTACAGAAGGAAGAGCGAGCTGATCGCCCCCACCGAAGGCTAAAAGAGGCGGGAAGAACAGGGAGAAGTACTGTAAGTACCATAAGGACGATGGTCATGACACGGAAGATTGCTGGCATTTGAAGAAGGACATTGAGAAGCTGATGAGCCGAGGGCATGCCAGGAATCAGGCCGACGAGCCGGCCCACGGAGAAGGGACCTCCACGCAGCCAGACAAGGGGAAGAAGATCAACACCATCCAAGGCCCCCTTCGCATCATAGAGTGAGCAGGCAACGTCTCTCCCCCCGGTGGCAGCCAAGTATGAGGGAGTTACCTAGTTTTACACCCCTCTGTCTAGCTTCATTTCCTTTTTTCCATTTCCTCCAAATGTACCGGTCCGACAGGACTCTTGAGAGTACAAATGCATCCTTTTTTTTGTTATCCTCATTTAAAACCCCGATGGAGTTGACATGACACCAATAGCATGAAAGGTTGGGGACCGCCGCCTCACTGGAGGAGGAAGAGGAGCTTTGCCCTCGCCGACCGACTCCAGCGCCCATAAGACCGGGGGCAATTCCCCCAGCAGGCACGGACGCCGACCGGTCCTAAGCCGAGGAGCTTAGCCCTCGCCGACCGACACCAGCGCTCATAAGTCTGGGGGCAATTCCCCCAGCAGACACGGACGCCGACCGGTCCTAAGCCGAGGAGCTTTGCCCTCGCTGACCGACTCCTGCGCCCCTAAGTCTGGGGAGAATCCCCCCAAGACCGGTCCTAAGCCGAAGAGCTTAGCCCTCGCCGACCAACACCAGCGCTCATAAGTCTGGGGGCAATTCCCCCAGCAGACACGGACGCCGACCGGTCCTAAGCCGAGGAGCTTTGCCCTCGCTGACCGACTCCTGCGCCCCTAAGTCTGGGGAGAATCCCCCCAAGACCGGTCCTAAGCCGAGGAGCTTAGCCCTCGCCGACCGACACCAGCGCTCATAAGTCTGGGGTGAATTCCCCCAGCAGACACGGACGCCGACCGGTCCTAGGCCGAGGAGCTTTGCCCTCGCTGACCGACTCCTGCGCCCCTAAGTTTGGGGAGGATCCCCCCAGCCAACGCCAGCTTCGTCCATTCCTAAGCCAAGAACAAGGCGACAACGCAAAGTACACAAGAAGTCCAAGTAAGTCGATTTCGTTTATAATAGCTAACCAGAATACAAAAATGCGTCTTATTTACAGGGGAGCAAGGC
>CM061131.1:110723606-110766739 GCA_030789695.1 Scilla litardierei
TTGTGGCTATGCAGATGGAGCTAGAGAGGCCAGCGGTTGTGCGGGATTTTGATGACGTCTTCCCTGTGGAGATGTCTGGACTGCCACCTGATCGATCTTTAGAATTTTCTATTGATCTTATTCCAGGAGCGCAGCCCATTTCGAAGGCACCATATCGTATGGCGCCAGCAGAGTTGGAAGAGTTGCGTAGGCAGTTGGATGAGCTTATGCAGAAGGGTTATATCAATCCTAGTGTGTCTCCGTAGGGAGCACCGGTGCTGCTGGTGAGGAAGAAGGATGGTTTGCATCGCATGTGCGTGGACTATCGGGAGCTGAATGCGGTGACCATCAAGAATAAATACATGTTGCCTCGCATCGATGATATTTTTGATCAGCTTGGAGGTTCGAGGGTGTTTTCGAAGTTGGATATGAGGAGTGGTTATCATCAGTTGAAGGTGAAGAAGGATGATGTTCCGAAGACAGCATTCAGGACGAAGTATGGACACTACGAGTTTGTGGTTATGCCTTTCGGTGTAACCAATGCACCCGCAGTTTTCATGAATCTGATAAATCTGATTTTCTACGACTTTTTGGATAAGTTTGTCGTTATCTTTATTGACGACATTCTGATCTATTCAAAGTCGGAGGAGGAGCATGCCTCACACTTGAGGACGGTGTTGGAGATTTTGAGGAAGCATCGGTTGTATGCTAAGTTTTCGAAGTGCGAGTTTTGGCTGGACAAAGTTGCTTTTCTCGGGCATGTGGTGACTGGAGATGGTATTTCAATGGATCCCGAGAAGATCAGGGCCATCAGAGAGTGGCATGTTCCGCAGTCATCGTCTGAGATCCGGAGTTTCCTTTGGCTTGCTGGTTACTATCGGTGCTTCATTAAGGACTTTTCCCGTATTGCTGAGCCGATGACCAGATTGACGCGGAAGGATGTACCTTTTGTTTGGTTGGGTGATTGTAAGAATGCCTTTGGTGTTCTGAGGGAGAGATTGACGACTGCCCCTATTCTTGTTGTGCCTGATCGCAGCGGTGGATTTGAGATCTTTTGCGATGCTTCTGACAAGGGTCTCAGTTGTGTGTTGCATCAGCACATGCATGTTGTGGCGTATGCTTCGCGTCAGCTCAAGACTCATGAGAAGAATTATCCGACGCATGACTTGGAGTTGGCTGCTGTTGTGTTTACGCTCAAGATTTGGAGGCACTTCCTGCTGAGTGAGAAAGTGAAGATCTTCACCGATCACAAAAGCTTGAAGTATATTTTCACTCAGAAGGAGCTCAACATGCGACAGCGTCGATGGTTGGAGCTCATGGCGGATTATGAGATTGATTTGCAGTATTGATCGGCCCCGGGCGTACACCCAAAAGAGCGACCGTGTAGTTTTACCGTAAGCGCACTGTGTAGCAGCGAGCGGGTATCGAACACAGGGAGGACGTATGACAGTGCCTTCTCCGAACAACCTGGCTATAAGGACAGAAAAGAGGGAATTTTCCTTTCGGTGATCCTGTCACAATCGTCAGACAAAGTATGGAGATATAAAATCAAATAAAGACGCCTAGGGAATAGGGAATCCCCGCTACTCACCGTATCTCGTCAATATGATTCATTGGTATCACAATTGCTAGAGTAGAATTTCGGATGAACTAGTTGCTACTGAATGTAAAACATAGCTCACGCTCTTGCGCTGTTGCCGGTCTATAGCTAACCTAGGTTTGGGTCCAATCTCTTGCAAACCTTAGCCTAGGAAAGCTAGCATTAGGATCAACATCATTGTTCAATCGCGTCCCAAGCCCACTCTCGTGCAAACTCGGGCCACGACCTAGGTTGGGATAGTTCCTACCCGTCCAATCTCTTGCAAACGGGTATCGGTATGGAATTGCAACCGAGAACCCTAGTATCGGTCCAATCTCTTGCAAACCGATACTACGGAAACTCAATTTCAACCCAATTCGGATTTCTAGGGTTTCCTATCGAATTGGGATCCAATCTCTTGCAAATCCCAATCGATATGAACACCTAGCTATCCGTAATATATCGATCCCAAACTAACCCTAATAGCAATTCTAGCAATAGTTCTACCAAATCATCACAATTCGGAAATTGGGCTCGTAGGGTTCATCCCCACGCCCTAAGACGTTAGGACTACTCACAAATCATTTCACAAATAGAAGAATAATCAATTGGAATAGCAATAAAATTCATAGCAATACTCAAATAAGCAATAAAAATAAGATTTTTAATGAAGAGGGAGACAAACCAATAGAGTTCTCCAAGAATCCAACAAAAATAACCTTTTCTCTCCTCTCCAATCACAAGAATAAAAAGCTAGAAAGTTTAATCTAAAAGGCTGCCAAAAAGTAAGGAAAAAGCTCCCTAACATATGTTAAAAACTGGGGTTAAATACCCCCCAAAATCGCCCAAAAAACTGTGACAAAATTGCCCCTGCGCAGCCTGAAAATCGCAATTTACGCTACAGGCAGCGCGGCTCACTCGGCCGAGTGACAAAAGTCGCTCGGCCGAGTGGGAGACCCTGAGAATTTCCAGTAAGTCTGGGGTCTTGGGGGTCTTCACTTCGGGGGTCACTCGGCCGAGTGAGTTGTCGTCACTCGGCCGATGGTCTTCTCTTCACTCGGGCGGTCGGCAATTGCCACTCGGCCGAGTGGGTCTTCTGATGTTCAGACTGACGAAAAACAGTTAGTCGGGAGTTTTTGATGGGCGTCGTCTGAGTGCCACTCAGGCGGACGGAGTTTCGTCACTCGGCCGATGTGGCTTCTGATGCTCGGCCGAGTACACACTTGGAGCGTGTCCGATCTGGCCGGCCGAGCGGGGTCTCGCTGTTCGGCCGAGTGACTCCTTCACTCGGCCGAGTGAGACACTGAAAATGCCCATTCTGAGTGTTTTTGCCTCCTCGTCGCTCCTACGACGTTCTTTCTTCTTTCGCTCCTCTCCAATAGCAAAATATCCCTCGGGGAAGTCGTCGGTGACACTCTGGAGTAGGTGTATCTCGGAATCACTCCAAATCGCTCAAAATCTCCTGAAATACGACAAAAACAACAAATCGTGAAAAGTATCGCAATATTGTCGATAAATCGTAAAAACGTGATTTGAGCGATCTAAATGGCATGCAATCATGCGGAAAAAAGGTGTAAAATACGTAGTGATCAAAATCCCCCAAGCTTACCTCTTACTCTTCCTCGAGGAAGATAAGTAAAAGGCGAACCCGGTGGATTCAGAAAACGAAAACGACGAAAAACGGAAAACGAAAAACGAAGAAGAAAGAAGAAAGCGAAGAGGGAAGCTGCTAGATCATTTTTCTCAGGACGTGGGTTTTGCTTACTCATATAGCATGCACCGAATGTAAAACACATGTCAAAGACTTTTATTTCTATATCATAGTATAATGGTGCAAAAAGAAATAGAAAACCCAAGAATATTGATATAGCATGAAAAACGGAATAATTCTAAAATTAACAGCGTCTGAATCATTTAAAGCGGTATACAATATCACAGATCACACACTTTTCAATTGAATGCTTTCTATGAGGAGTGTAAGGATATCACGCAATAGAATAGAAAGAATAGAAAAGTGTGGATTTCATGAAATGAGTGCTAGGCATAGATTTCTAGATTTCGTGAAGATAAAACAATCTCACCGAGTATAGAATATTACTTAGCCTAGGTTGTCGTGCATCGTCAAGTAGTCACTCTCTCACACATCATTGGATTCTCCCCCAAGCTTATCTATAAGCGTGGTGGCATAAAAAAACAATATTTACATCCCAATTTTTATGAAGCTCCAAATGTAATAAAAATAAAAACAAAAAGAGGGAAGAAAGAGAGAACATGAGATGGGATCGTTTATTGAGATTCTTTTCTCTTTTCTTTTCTTTTTCTTTTCTTTTTCTCCTTTTTTTAATAGCATATATACACAATGATCCCAAATCAAAGATAAAGAAGGATATACAAGAATTTTTCTTTTTCTTTTTGGTTTTGGGAAATTTGGAGCTAGGATTTTAATAACGGGGGAAATGCCATATATTAGAATCGCTAAGGGGAGATTCACCAATGATTTTAAAATAGAGAATTGATGTTCAAGATATGTGGAGAAAGAAATAAATATGTCTCTCTGTTCACTCTATAGGACGTGCACGACAACTTCAGCAGGGTAATCTAATCTACTCGGTTTCGATCACAAAAAAGCTAACTAATCCAGATTTATCATAGCTAACATCATTCAATCATCCTGAAGTGAAATGTACAAGTCATGCAAATAGAAGTGATATAGGAAAAGAAAACGGTACTCCGGATATAAGCATTCAATGCGTGAATCTTGGTGTGTTTTCTGCGATAGCATACATATGAATATTCAGACTCAGCTAATAATAAAATTTCATCCATTTTCATGCGGAAAAAGTGTGGGTTACTATCACTAAATGCAAGGCAAATCGCAGCATATGATATCAGAAATAAAATCTAAGACATGACAAATATAGCATGCATATATAGAAAGCTAACTCCACGTCATCTTCATCACAGAAAGGTCATCTCTAGCATGAGATGAAACAGAAATAAAGATAAAGATGGAAAATAAAGCTATTTACAATGCAGTACACGAAGAAAATGAGAAAAAACGTGATGCGTGGTAAAAAAGGAAAAAATGATGAAAGTGAGTGCAAAAGCGGAAAATGGCGTGAAAAAAACTAAAATTGAAGGTGGTAAATCGAAAAGAACGTGAGAACTCACTCCCCCAAGCTAAAGTGCACAGTGTCCTCAATGTGCGAAGTGTGGCACACCGAGAGACGTGTAATGTGAGGGGAAGGTGAGGATGCATGCATGATGAAAAAGAAAATAAAAAATAACGAAATGAAAATATGGTGTGGACATGATGCATGCAGATATAGGAGTGAATCAGATATAAAAGTGTGACACCAAAAATCTCTCCCTCGCTCCCAAAAATGATATAGAAAGATGTGAACAAAATGTGGACCCAAAAACAGTGAGGGGAGGGGGGGTGGGCAAAAATCATCAGGACCCAGCAGAGACGGGCAGCATGACGGCAAAAAAGAACAATGGCATCAAGGGTGCCTAAGAGGGTGGGGCTGCGCCGTCTCCGTCCTGAGGCGGAGGAGGTGGTGGTGGTGGATGGGGAACAGTCTGCTGAGTGGGTGTGGGTGTGGAAGCAGGCTGGGTGTGTGTAGGAGTGGGGGTGGGTACCAGATGGGTGGGTGTGGGTACGCGAGGAAGCCGCTCGAGAATCTGAGTGAGGCAATAGTGAATGCCCGGAAGTAGTTCGAAGCGGCTGGCCATAGCGGTGACGGTGGCGGACATGGTCCTGAGGTCACCTCTGAGGGCACTCACTGCCCCCTCGAGAGCACGAATGCTCTGAAGTACAGTGTCGGGGGGAGGTGGTGCAGAGGGACGCACCTGTCTGTGCTGTGCAGGATGGGGCTGGAGGACTCGGGTGGTGTAGTGGATGGGCTCAGTAGGCATGTGGAGGAAGGGTGCTGTGCTCGCAAGTGTGGGCCTAGCCTCAGTGCGAGGCTGGGGCACAGGCTGGTATGAGATGGAAGCGGCAGCAGCGGAAGTGGAGTACAAAAGTGGCGACGAGGCGGCCAGAGAGGTCAGTGACACAGACGTGGGAACAGACGTCACGACACTCTCAGAAAGTACGGCTGTGGTGGAGACAGAGGTGACAACCACGGTCTCCACGACGGCAGCAAAAGAGGGCTCTCCGCTCTCAACAATAGTCGGTGGGCGCTCGGGTAGGGCGGAGGAAACGGGCTCAACGGACAGAGGGCCAGCTGTGGTGGGAGTGGTGGTGGGCGTGGAGGTAGTGGAGGTGGTCTCAGCGAGTGTACTCCCGACACTGGCAGAAGTGTGGACAGAGGTGTCAGGAGCAGCAAAAATATCAGGCTGCTGAGGGGCCACGGGGTCAGCGTGTGCAGCGTGTGCAGAGTGGGCCTGCTCAGCCTGTTCGGCCTCCTCAGCCTCAAGCACGTAGGCGGCGGGGATCAGGAGATCCATCGCCGGAAGCCAGTCCACCTGTGATGGAGCTATCTGTGTCCGAGCTGGGCTCGGAAGGATCATGTAATCCGCACCGTAGGGACCGTGCAACCAAACCCAGTGCCGCTGACCGTGCGGACGTAGCATCTTCATCCGGGCCATGACGTCTATGGACAATGAAGTGGGGCCTGGGGCTCGCCGCAGTTCATCCGGAAAATCCTCGCCGGTCATCAGGGCGAGCAGGGTGATCAGACCGCCGCAACATATCGATGAGCGAGCGCTCACCGATACGATGATGCGGTCCAAAAACCAGCTCGCGATATCAATCACGATGGCGGGGACCAACTCGTCACTATCCCTAGCTAGAGCTCTGGGGCGCGTCATCGCATAGAGCATATAAAGCTCCGGCGTGGACATCGTCCCAGGCTCATACCTCGCCAAAAAGGTAGTCGTCATAAGGCGCTGAGCTATGCGGAGGCAAGGGTGGACGATGGCCGAGGCCTTGGCCCTACTAGGGTCAAAGGCAGCTGGTAAACCCGTGATACTGGCCCAGAAAGCGCCGGAATCGAAGGAAGGTGGGGGAATGTGAGTGGGGGCGTAACCACGGTCGGCCCCAGGGACATCGGGCCACGAAAAGAAAGCTCTCATCATACCGAGAGTGACCTGGCACTCTCGGTTCATGAACCTAAACGAGCATCCCTCGTCGGTCCGGGCGATAGAACTAAGCACCTTAAGTGTCGGACGGACGAAGGTGTCCGCCGACACTTGGAAAAAATCTCGCCAACCCACGTTGTCATACAACGTGAGTATCCCCTCAAGTACCCCCAGGCGTCCTAGGTCTACAAGGTGTGCGAACCTGGAGGGTACAATCGAGCGCTGGGAAATGCGTTCAAAAACAACACGGTGTGCGTCGTCTCGGAACGTAATCCCCAACGGCCCGACAAGTGGAGCCGGTGGCGGTGGTAGTGGCTGTGGGTCGGCAGGGAGTGGCTGTGCGTGGTGAACGGGGGCTGCAGGCTGTGCGGGGTGTGTGGGATCTGCAGGCTGTGCGGGGTGAACGAGGTGTGGTGGTGTAGGCGGAGGAGAGTCTTCCACCTCATGGGAGGGGCCGGGCTCATCCGGCCGCTTCCTCTTGGCGGAAGCTCTCCTGGTGCGTGGCCGTATCCGGGACGGCATGTGGGCCCCGGGTGCGCACCAAAAACGTAAAAAATGCGGCGTGCGCAAATGAGTGGAACGAGTATACCGTAACACGCCGTGAGAGCAATATAGTGGACGCGTGCGAAGACGCCGCCTCCACGAAGCCAAAAACGCTCCCCGGAAGCTCCCCTGGGCTCCCCTAAGCTCCCCAATATACCCTACACATCAAACGAAGATATCAGTGAGTAATATTCAAAATGTATGGGGGGTTAGGGGTATGATAGATAGATAATGAAGTTGATTTGGTTTTGGGGTTCGTTAAACACGCGGATCGTCAAGAAATACGAGAGAAAGGAGAAAATAGGCAAAATAGGGGTACCGGAGCTCGGCCGGTAAGGAGGTCACCGGCGGTGACTCGGGCGGAGGCGCGACAGGCGCAGCAGGCGGTGAGTGGCCGAGCGCGGCGGCGGGGAGCGAGGTCGGGTGAGTGGGGGGGGGGGGCAGCGGGCGAGGGATGCGAATCGTCAGGATTTTGGGGCTTTTTCTCGTTTCGAAAAACGCGTCGTCCTGCTCCCCTTTATATAGGAAAAGTTACGACTCGGCCGAGTGACTACGTCGCTTGGCCGAGTGATCGTAACGGAAATATTTTGAAAAATTCATCCCCGCTTACGACTCGGCCGAGTGGCCTTGCCACCCTCGGCCGAGTGGAAAAAGTCCATTCGGCCGAGTGGCTCAAGCTACTCGGCAATACTCGCCCTAGGAGCGTATCAGTTTTACTCGGCCGAGTGAATATATATACTCGGCCGAGTGGCAATTATACTGAAATCAAGAAAAGAAACAGAGAGTTGGGTACAGCAGACTTCCCTCGTTTGTGTGCCGCTCGGGCGGACGAACTTATGTGCTCGGCCGAGTGACTAGTATACTCGGCCGAGTGAACCCTGTTTTCTGCTGTTTGGCTTCGTTTGGGCTCTAAACTCTGTTTTTCTTCCTCCAGTCGATTTCATCTTCCTCCTAAGCATCGAGCGCATTCCTGGAGCGCTCCTCGTCGCCTTGTTCATCCTCCTAATGATAGGTACCTCGTTCTCCTCTCCTGTCAAAGAAAAATAGGACCCGTTATCACGAAATTTTCAGGCAAACGACTCAAAACACTAATAATTTCTAAAACAAAAATAACGGAAAAGTAAAAATAAAGCGATAACCGTCGGGTTGCCTCCCGACAAGCGCTCGTTTAAGGTCTTGAGCTCGACCCCCTTTGATTTTCAATTTAATGCGGGATATTGGGTGCATATGAGATGCACCCGTCGAATTTATTGGGAAGAACGCTTAAATTTGGATGTTGTGGCGGGGCGTTCTTCCTCGGTGCTCCTTTGCCTCGGGTAGTGTTAGGGGGTGACTCCCCCAAGCTAGTGCTTGCTCCGGGCCTCGGCTTCACCGGTGACACCGATTTTCGTATCGGTGAGGCTTTCCTTGGAGTCTTCATCTTTGAGAGCTTGCTGAGCTCTCGTATTCTCACGACATCAGCGTCGCTTTCATCAATTTCCATGGAGGGGTCGGGGGAATGCTCCATCTTTTCTTCTTGGCCTAAGTCCGGCCCTTCCTCAAAGTCTTCCTTGAATAGAGCACCGATGGAATGGGGGATCGCCTCCTCAATAACCTCGTCAAGGAGGTCCATATAGTCCAGATCCTCATGATAAGGCAAGTGTTTCATTGCCTTGGGAATATGAAGCTCCACCTCGATGTTGCCGACATTCAATGTTAGAGTCCCTTCACGCACGTCGACAATGACACCGGCGGTGGCGAGGAACGGGCGTCCAAGTATTAGCGACGTATCTCCCTCCTCCTTGACATCCATGATCACGAAGTCACATGGCAAACATATTCCCCCCGGGACTTGTAACGGGATGTCCTCTGCGATCCCTACCGGCCTTGTGATCCGACCATCTGCTAGTTGTATCCGCATGTCGGTAGGTTTCAATTTTGTGCCGGTGTTTAGTCTTAGGAACATAGAGAGAGGCATGAGGCTAACACTAGCCCCTAAGTCCACTAACGCCTTTTGTAGTGGGACGCCGCCTAAGGTGCAAGGAATTCGGAAACTCCCCGGGTCTTTGAATTTTGCGGGCTCCTTCTCTCTCTTGGTGAACCAAGTCCCCTCCTCAATGAGCATGATTTTCTCCTTCCTCTTTCTTCCTGTGATCAAATCTTTTAGGAACTTGGCGTATGTCGGGATTTCCACGATAGCGTCGAGGAAAGGAATGTTGAGGCTTACCCCTCTCAAATACTCGAGAAACTTGGCTAGCCGTTTCTCCATTTTTGCTCTAGCAAGCCTCTGAGGGAATGGGATCGGTGGCATAAAACGCCTCTCTTCAATCAATTGCTCTGCTCTGGACTTTTCTTCCCTTTGCGGCTCTTTCTCTCTCTCAACTTTAATGACCGGCTCACTTGGCTCTACAATCTCCACCACGGGCTCCTCGGTAGGAATCATGACGGGAGTGGTATCCTTCCCGCCTCTCGTAGTAACTGCAACAACGGCGTTGATGTGGCCGGTGTTGCCCCGTGGATTTTGCTCGGGTTGAGCAGGCAACTGTTGACTGTTTCTATTGAGCAACGCAAGTTGCTCCACAATTTGTCCAACGACAGTTGTAAGAGAGTCTTGGCCCGCCTTCAAAGAAGCATTGATCTTCTTCTGCTCGACCATAAACTCATCCACCTTAGCTTCAAATTCAGATCATTGTTGAGCTTGTGGAGGGTTTTGATTTCTCCACCCTTGATTGTATCCGGGCGGCCTATAGGGTCCAACTTGTTGCTTTGGTGGGAAATTTTGTTGCGGAGGCCCCCTCGGTGGATAATGTTGTTGTTGTTGTTGTTGTTGTTGTCGAGCTTGTTGAGGTAGTTGTTGTGGCGGGTTCAATGCTCCATCATTGTTTCCATAGGAGAAACCGGGATGGTTTCTTGTGGCCGGATTGGCCCAATATCCTTGGTTCCCCGCGACGTATTGAACTTGCTCCAAAGATCCCTCTCCTTGTTCTCCTCCCAAATACATAGCTTGGGATTGGTCTTGCCAATCACACAATTGATTTGTTGGTGCGGATGTGGAAGGGGTTCCTTGGGGCTTCGTAATATACTTCTCCAGTCTCTCCACCACCTTGTGGAGAGAATCGAACTTGTTGGTCAGCTCTGCTACGGCCTTTGCCTCATAGATGCTAGATGGCTTCAAGGAGGACGAAGAGTGTCCTCGCTCGTCGCCCCATTGTTGATTGTTCGAGGCCATCTCCTTAATTAGGGCCGTAGCTTCGTCGGGAGTCTTCGATAGGATGGCCCCATTTGCCGCGGCATCAATAATCTGATTGGTCCCCGGTTGGAGACCATTGTAGAAGCTATGGACTAGCTCCCAATCTTCAATGCTATGGTGGGGGCACTGATGTTGCAGGTCTTTGAAGCGCTCCCAAGCCTGGTAGAGTGTCTCTTGAGGTCCTTGCTTGAAGGACATGAGAGCACTCCTAATCTTTACCGTCTTGGAGGGCGGATAGAACTTGTCGATAAACGCGCTCGCCAACTCATCCCATGTGGTAAAGACTCCCTCAGCTTGCGTCCTCAACCAATAAAGAGATTTATCCTTTAATGTGAAGGGGAAGAGGCACAGTCTGATGGCATCTAGGGTAACCCCTGGCATCTGGAAGGTGGCGCACTTTGATATGAAGAGCTGTATGTGGTAGTGGGGATTTTCATGGGCGTTCCCATGAAATGGATCCTACTGCATCAGAACCACAAGCCCAGTCTTCAACTCAAAATTCTTGTCGGCCGCCAACTCCGGCATGGCTATGGACGAGGTCGTGGAGGAAGTCTTATGCCGGAGCCTATCTCGAATGGAAATAATCCTCGCCATTCTTGCCACTAACTCTTCAGGCGTCTCCCGGATGTTCATAAACCTCCCTTCCGTATCGGGTCTCCTCTCCGCTCTGATTCTCCGCAATGTACGCTCGATCTCATGATCAAACAATATATCAATGGGGTCCGTAGTGGATCTCGTGTACATGCACAGGAAAACAAAGTTTCAAAGAAGTGATTAGCACAATGGAAGGGTTAGATAAAAATAAAGAAATAAAACAAAAAGAAAGAAATAGCTAGGGTGGTAGGATCAAACACAATCGTCTCCCCGGCAACGGCGCCAAAAACTTGATCGCTTCAAAATGTAACCCAAGAGCACAACCTAGTATGGCGCAAATACACGGAGATAAATCCCCGGCAACGGTGCCAAAAACTTGATCGGCCCCGGGCGTACACCCAAAAGAGCGACCGTGTAGTTTTACCGCAAGTGCACGGTGTAGCGGCGAGCGGGTATCGAACACAGGGAGGACGTATGACAGTGCCTTCTCTGAACAACATGGCTATAAGGACAGAAAAGAGGGAATTTGCCTTTCGACGATCCTGTCACAATCGTCAGACAAAGTATGTAGATATAAAATCAAATAAAGACGCCTAGCGAATAGGGAATCCCCGCTACTCACCGCATCTCGTCAATGTGATTCATTGGTATCACAATTGCTAGAGTAGAATTTCGGATGAACTAGTTGCAACTAAATGTAAAACCTAGCTCATGCTCTCGCGCTGTTGCCGGTCTATAGCTAACCTAGGTTTGGGTCCAATCTCTTGCAAACCCTAGCCTAGGAAAGCTAGAATTAGGATCAACATCATTGTCCAATCGTGTCCCGAGCCCACTCTCATGCAAACTCGGGCCACGACCTAGGTTGGGATAGTTCCTACCCGTCCAATCTCTTGCAAACGGGTATCGGTATGGAATTGCAACCGAGAACCCTAGTATCGGTCCAATCTCTTGCAAACCGATACTACGGAAACTCAATTTCAACCCAATTCGGATTTCTAGGGTTTCCTATCGAATTGGGATCCAATCTCTTGCAAATCCCAATCGATATGAACACCTAGCTATCCGTAATATATCGATCCCAAACTAACCCTAATAGCAATTCTAGCAATAGTTCTACCAAATCATCACAATTCGGAAATTGGGCTCGTAGGGTTCATCCCCATGCCCTAAGACGTTAGGACTACTCACAAATCATTTCACAAATAGAAGAATAATCAATTGGAATAGCAATAAAATTCATAGCAATACTCAAATAAGCAATAAAAATAAGATTTTTAATGAAGAGGGAGACAAACCAATAGAGTTCTCCAAGAATCCAACAAAAATAACCTTTTCTCTCCTTTCCAATCACAAGAATCAAAAGCTAGAAAGTTTAATCTAAAAGGCTGCCAAAAAGTAAGGAAAAAGCTCCCTAACCTAGGTTAAAACTGGGGTTAAATACCCCCCAAAATCACCCAAATAACTGTGACAAAATTGCCCCTGCGCAGCCTGAAAATCACAATTTACGCTACAGGCAGCGCGGCTCACTCGGCCGAGTGACAAAAGTCGCTCGGCCGAGTGGGAGACCCTGAGAATTTCCAGTAAGTCTGGGGTCTTGGGGGTCTTCACTTTGGGGGTCACTCGGCCGAGTGAGTTGTCGTCACTCGGCCGATGGTCTTCTCTTCACTCGGGCGGTCGGCAATTGCCACTCGGCCGAGTGGGTCTTCTGATGTTCAGATTGACGAAAAACAGTAAGTCGGGAGTTTTTGATGGGCGCCGTCTGAGTGCCACTCGGGCGGATGGGGTTTCGTCACTCGGCCGATGTGGCTTCTGATGCTCGGCCGAGTGCACACTTGGAGCGTGTCCGATCTGGCCGGCCAAGCGGGGTCTCGCTGGTCGGCCGAGTGACTCCTTCACTCGGCCGAGTGAGACACTGAAAATGCCCATTCTAAGTGTTTTTGCCTCCTCGTCGCTCCTACGACGTTCTTTCTTCTTCCGCTCCTCTCCAATAGCAAAATACCCCTCGGGGAAGTCGTCGGTGACACTCTGGAGTAGGTGTATCTCGAAATCACTCCAAATCGCTCAAAATCTCCTGAAATACGACAAAAACAATAAATCGTGAAAAGTATCGCAATATTGTCGATAAATCGTGAAAAACGTGATTTGAGCGATCTAAATGGCATGCAATCATGCGGAAAAAAGGTGTAAAATACGGAGTGATCAAGTATCACCCTGGCAAGGTGAATGTGGTTCCTGATGCACTGAGTAGGCTTCCAGCGGTGATGATTTTGACCTCGCAGTGGAGATTGCAGCTGGATTTTTACGAGTCTGGTGTGGAGATTGTTCTTCCTGGAGAGGCTTCTTCATTGATGTGTATGCAGATTCAGTCGACGATCGTGGATCGGATCAAGGCTGGCCAGGCTGAGGATCCGAAGCTGGTGAAGATTCGGGAGCAGGTGGAAGCCGGTCTGTGGACTGACTTTTTTATTCATGAGGATGGCTCGCTGAGGTTTGTAGCTAGGTTGTGTGTGCCAGTTGGGGATATTAGAGAGGAGTTGATGGTGGAGGCACACAGTTCGTCGTATTCTGTGCATCCTGGTGGCACCAAGATGTACCAGGATCTTCGTCTGAACTATTGGTGGCATGGTATGAAGAGGAGCGTGGCTCGGAGTGTAGCCAAGTGCTTGGTTTGCAAGCAAGTGAAGGCGGAGCATCAGCGTACGGCAGGGTTGCTACAACCGCTTCCGATTCCGGAGTGGAAATGGCAACACATCACTATGGATTTCTTGACTGGACTGTCTCGGAGTCCGAAGTAGAATGACGCGATTTGGGTGATCGTAGATCGATTGACCAAATCCGCGCACTTTATTCCATTCTGAGTGTAATAGTCCACTGAGGCGCTAGCGAGGAGATACATGGAGGTAAATTCTTTTACTCTCCGTTTTTATTTTCTTTTTCCTAGTTTAGATAGTGATGTAACGTGAATCGTGCAGGAGGTCGTACGACTTCACGGAGTCCCCGTGAGTATCGTGTCGGACAGAGACACGAGGTTCACATCTCAGTTCTGGTAGAGTTTGTCGAAGAGTTTGGGTACGCGTCTGAGTTTCAGCACGGCGTACCATTCGCAGACGGATGGCCAGTCCGAGAGGACGATTCAGATCTTGGAGGACATGTTGAGGGCGTGCATATTGGATTTCAAGGGTTCGTGGGAGGACCATCTACATCTGGTAGAGTTTTCCTACAACAACAGCTTCCAGGCGAGTATTGGCATGGCGCCTTTCGCCGCTCTTTATGGGAGGACATGTCAATCGCCATTGAGTTGGGATGACGTTGGTGACCGGGAGCTGTTGGGACCTGAGATGATTGTGGAGGCCGTGGATGTTGTCAAGAACATTCGGGAGAGGTTAAGGATTGCTCAGGACCGTTTTAAGCATTGGGCGAATGCTAAACGCCGTCCTTTGGAGTTTCAGCCGGGCGACCATGTGTTCTTGAAGATTTTCTCGAATCGTGGTGTGATTCGCTTTGGGAAGCGAGGGAAGTTGAGCCCGCGATACATTGGACCGTTTGACATTCTGGAGAAAGTTGGCGAGGTAGCCTACCGCTTAGCCTTGCCGTCGTCTTTGGAAGGAGTTCACAATGTTTTCCATGTGTCGCAGCTTCGTCGATACATTAGCGATCCATCTCATGCTGTGGATTTCTCGGAGATTACCGTTCGCCCTGATATGACGTATGACCAGTAGCCAGTGCTGATTCTGGACAGGTTGGGGAGGATGTAACGACTGGTTTTCATGTATCTAGATTATTTATATTATATATATGTTTTGGTGGATTTTCTCCTTATGCGTGGTTTTCGTCTCCGTAGCTTTCACTTTCGATCGTTTCGTCGTGTTTTCCTAGCTTCTTCCGTTGATCGTCGATTTCGGAGTAAGTCATTCATGACGGGCTCCATATCGGTCATATCTTATTGTTAGATCAAGCCTAGGAGTCTTAGGAATCGATCCCGGAGCTTCGCGCTCCATTTCGGAACTTTCTGTGCACGTGACGTGCGTATATATTTCATATATTCACGCACGTTTTCTTTCGTGTTTCTCCGTATTTTCCGCCGTCTTTTATTCGTTTTCTCGTGTTTTCTTGTTTTCTTTCTCTTTTCCGTATTTCCCGTGTTTTACAGGAGTTTGCTGGCATTTGGGACATAAAACGATGATATCATGTGTCCCCGGAGCAACGGGAGGAGTCACGCATGATCCAGGGGGTCAAACGATGAAGATTACATCTTTCAGCCCCTCACCCAGTCAGTTGGTCATCTCCAACCGATCGGGTGATGCACGCGTGCACCACCCGGTCTCGGCTGGAGCTCAAGTGGATGTCACCCGACCGGTTCACAGGCCGGTTCAACGGGGCCGATTCTCTGTCTTTTCAAGCCAAATTCCAACCGATCGGGTGACTTTCACCCGATCGGTTCATCTGTAGCTGATGCTGAGGAGCCGAGACACGGGCACCCAACCGACCCCTTCACCCGATGGCGCCAAGATCCAACCGGTCACCCCAAGAACTCAACCGACCGGTTCATATGACCGGGTGAAACTCCGCCATTTTCTGTTTATTATTTGTAACAGATCACCCGATCGGTTGACTTGTCAACCGATCGGGTGATACGAGATCCTATAAATAGGACCCCTAGGGTTCCAAAAACGGGAGCTGTTAGTTTTTACTGTTTTCTCCTATTTGTGACGGCTGTAATTACTTTTCTATTGTAAGTTTTCGGATCTTTCTTAAACTTTAGTATTATCTTAACTGCTCTACTACCTTCGCATTCCTATCGTCTGATTATGATTTTAACGGTTCATTTTCGTTTAGATCGCTTTTTAATGAATATTTGTGAGTAGTTCCCAAATCTGGGATTTTGGCGGAAACCCCTTCGGGGGCTCTTCCCGATGCATCCATAGGGTTAGGAAATCGATAGGGATTAGGAATCTAACGGTTACGCGGGGTGTTTAATTGTCATCGGCGAGAAAAAGACCACCTTTGACCGTTGGGCCAAGGGGAATAAACTTGGCGGTTGACTCCCTAGCCATAGCTCACGCCCTTAGCGTAGACGCCGAATCCTAGCACGCGGGAGCGGCAGGATGAGACGTTGGGAGTTATCGTTGCGAGCTTAGTGCTCCCGGAATCGATCAGTGTTAATGGACACTGGAGTGCCCACTGATCGAACCCGGGAAGTCCAGTGTATCATCCTGGGCACCGACCGGAATATCGGGCCCATGGGATGCCGGTACCACTTTCAGAGGCAACGTCTCACCATTAGACCCTAATTCCGATCGCCATCCTACCCGTAGGCCGTATCGGTGAGAGTCGCTCGTTGGAGTGGAAACCAATGTCCCGGGTTTATTTTCTTATTGTTCATACCTTGCATTCCTTTACCGTGACAACATATCAACCAATCCGGGCTAGCTCGCCCACGGGGTGATTTCGGTCCTCCTTGACACAAGCACATCCTAGCCTCCCTATGTTTGACCCCCAAGCCATACTACAACACCGTGCGCTTGCGGTTACAAATATCTAAACCCTCACGCGGGTCCCCGGCCATTTGCGGCTAGCAAACTGGGGGCACGTCAAGTTTATGGCGCCGTTGCCGGGGAGGCAACGTGCTTGTTATTTTAGGATCTCTTGAACCCTAGTGTCTGGCTCTTATCCCTACCTCGTGATAATTTTCGCATTCTTCTTTTTCCTTTTTATTTTCTTCTTTTTATTTCTTATCTTATCTGTCTCTCTCCCACTTGTCGCTTCACTGGTGTTTGTTGTTTTTTCATGCGCAGGAGTTCAAGAAGTCTCGACGACTTGATCCCCGTTGATCCAGAGATTAACGCCACCCTTAGGCGTTTGGCCGCCGAGAAGCGAAGAAGAGAGGATCCTGAAGCCATGGAGGAGAACACCCCGCCTCGCAAGTCACTGTTGGAGTACTCGATGCCATCTATCGAGTCCACTTCCGCCATCCGTCCTCCAGCTATTAGGCCCAAAGCTTCGAGCTAAAGCCGTCTTTGGTGACATGGATCCAGCAGAATCCGTTTTCGGGTGCACCCATGGAGAGCCCGATCGAGCATCTAGACTCCTTCTTGGAGAAATGTGACACCTTCCGGATTAATGGTGTCACGACTGAGGCGATCCGTCTGAAGCTGTTCCCCTTCTCGTTGCGAGACAAAGCCAAGCAATGGCTTAGGGGGAAGGACCCCAACACTTTCAATACCTGGGAGAAGCTCTCCAACGCTTTTCTGACGAAGTTCTTTCCTCCGGGGAAGACCATGAAGTTGAGGAGTGAGATCTCCTCCTTCTCCCAGGCCAGCCACGAGTCCTTGCATGAAGCTTGGACGAGATACAAGGAGATGCAGAGAAGATGCCCTCACCATGAGCTTCCGAAGTGGCAGATTATTAATCTGTTCTACAATGGGCTGAGGGATGACCTAAAATCTTCTATGGACGCCGCGGCTGGGGGTTCCTTCATGTCAAGGAGCGAGGAAGATGCCGGACATATTCTGGAAAATATGGCATCCAACAATGAGCGGTGGTGTGACGAGAGAGCCACACCCAGGTCTGGGGGTATACACAGAGTCGAGGACGTCGACAAACTTTCAAGCAAGTTCGACTTGCTTTCGACCCAGATCTCCGCACTAATGGTAGGAGCCGGTGGCACCGGTACACAACAGATTGCTGCGGTAGAATCCGAAGTTTTTGGGGAATTCGACGGTGGTGACGTCTCACCACCGTTGGATCAGGCGAGCGCACTATTTTACAACCCTACGGGAAATGCGCCGTATCCACCAAGAACCAATTCCAACCCGGCCTACTCTCCAAACAACCGGAACCACCCTAACTTTGGTTACCAGGCACCATTCCAGCCCTCGCTGCCTCAGCAGCCGCAGCAACAAACATATCAGCCGACTAGGCCACAGCAGAGTCAGATTCAGCAGCAACAATATCAGCAGCAGCCTCAGCAATAATATTACGCCCCCAGGAATCAGCAGCCAATCCAGCAGCAGCAGCAGTATGGCCAACAGAGGGCCGTCTCTCCGGTTGAGTCTCTCTTGACTCAATATATAACCAACCAGGAGAAGATCAATCAAAAGCTGGAAATGGGTCAGCGGGCCCTCACGGACCAAGTAACCCAGCTGGGGTTACAAGTGGCGACCCTTTCAAGGTCACAAAACCAATTGCCGCCACAACCTGAGGTGAACCCGAGGGGAGCAACCCAAACGTCGGCACTCGTGCACGAGCACGCAAATGTGTCCGCTATCGTCCTGAGAAGCGGGACACAAATCCCTACTAGAGTGCCCCCTAACAGACCGGAAGCACCGTTGGTCGTCGAGCGACCGATCGAAAAATCAAACGACGCCGGTGCTTCGTCACCAAATCCTACGACTCTGGAGGGAGTCTCTGAAGAAGAGAAGAAGAAGAACGAGGAAGGGAGCCGGAAAGTGTTCAAACCCGTTGTGCCTTTTCCACAACGGTTAGCTCAGGCCAAAATCGATGAGAAATATGGCATGTTCTTCGCCATGGTCAATGATCTAAGCTTGCAAATCCCCTTCATGGAAGGAATCGAAACAATCCCCTCCTATGCGAAATTCCTGAAGGATTTGGTGACGAGAGGGTCTAGAAAGGAGAAAGTAGTGTTGGCGGCGGAGTGTAGCGCTCTCATCCAGAGGGCAAATCTGCCGAAACTTAAAGACCCGGGGAGCTTCTCAATCCCTTGCACGATCGGGGCAGTAAAGATTCATCGTGCACTCGTCGATCTCAGAGCGAGTGTCAGTTTGATGCCCTTATCGATGTATAAGAGGATTGGAATGGGTGATTTGGAGCCCACCGGTATGACCCTACAACTTGCTGACCGGTCGGTCAAATATCCTTTGGGGATTGTGGATGACCTCCCCGTCAATGTAAAAGGGGTGTATGTGCCAGTGGACTTCGTTGTCATGGACACACCTGAAGACGCACACACCCCCATCATCTTGGGACGGCCTTTCATGGCCACTGCCGGTGTTTTGATTGATGTGAAGAATGGAAAACTTTCGCTAAACGTCAGCGGAGAAAAGTTTGAATTTGATCTGGGGTTGTCCATGAAGTACCCAGATCCCCTAGATGACCCTCGGTGTAATTTGCTGGAGGTGGAAGAAGACAAAGCTGCTGAAGAGAGCTCCTGAGAGATTCTCTTAAGAAATCCCCCCGATAACTTGGGGGACTCAGAAGACCAAGACGGCCACAAGAACGATGATGCTACTGGGAAAGCGAATGCAGCACGTACGACCCCTCCCGGGTTCCCCAAGGCTCCTCCTGCGAGGAAAACGGGGAAAGAACCCATGGACCTCACCAAAGACGAGGTCCGGATCCTTAAAAAGATGGCGGTGAATGCCAATACGAAAGAGAAGCCCCCGGATCCCAAAAACAAGGAGAGGGTAGTCGAGCAAATCTTTCTCCAGTCGCTGACTACTCCAAAGGCCGTAAGCCCCGATGAAGAAGAGATGCCGATCTTTGGGCATCACCCGTATCAACCACCGTGAACATCACTTACGGGCGTCGAGCCAACGACGTTAAACAAGTGCGCTTCATGGGAGGCAACCCATGCTCTAAACTTTTGCCCCACTTTTTAGTGTTATTTTTGACTTTATTTTATCTATTTTTATAAATAAAATCAGCCGCAAGAACATCCGTTCAGGGACTTAGACAATCTGTTGGTTTTTGCAGGAAACAAGGCCCCAACCGATCGGTTGATAACTCAACCGATCGGTTGGGATGTATCAGATACAAGCCGCATCTGTCCCCAAATGAACCGATCGGGTGAAGAATGGAGAGACCGTGTGACAGACCAGGTGATCTGGGGAGAATTCTCGGGAAATTTTTGGGAAATATCAACCGATCGGTTGAGTTAGAGCGCAATCGGTTGAAGAGACCGGGTGAGAAACCCCCAGTTCTCGGGAAAATGAGTGGAGCGGCCAACCGATCGGTTGACAAGTCAACCGATCGGTTCGCCTGTAGCACTTCTTCGGTAAGATTTTTCGACCTAACAGTCAACCGATCGGGTGACAAGTCACCCGATCGGTTCGACTTAAACCCTATAAATACCCCACCCTCACCCGTTCGCATTCCACCTCGCCCGATCGCTCGAACCGCCGTCGTTTCGCCTGCTTCTCCTCCCCAACGGCCCGATTTCTCCTCCCCACGTCCTTCACTCCTCCAATACTCCCTCTCTCCACCTCCTCCACCAATCTCTCCATCATTTTCACTCTCTCTCCCCTTCATTTCGAATTTCTGACCTAATTCCCCCCAAACAACGCCTATTTCGAAAATTCTTGCTGAAAGAGGTCGCCGCGGCTCTACGCTTCTCTCATTGCACGACGTGGGGTAATCTACGAGCAAGCTTCGCCATTTTGATTGGATACACTCGCTCCTACGCTCGTATTTCTATTTTTTTCCCTATATATTTTGCTTGCTCAGTTTGCTTGTGTTAGTGTGCATTCATTGCTTTTTGCACTCATTCACACACACACACTCACACATGGCTAAGGATAAAGACAAGGGGAAGGGGATTTTGCTGGAGGAGTAACCTTCTCGAAAGAGACGAAAACAAGCACGTCCCCCTCCCCACGCACGAGCACTGACACTAGGCCCTCCCTCGCCTATTATCCCCCCTGTGGACCCAATGTTGGGCCCGCATGGGTATATCTTTAGGAACCAGGAACACAAGGATTTTTATCGTAGGCTCGATGCTCGGGGGCATCTATCAACTAAGTTCCCGCACACACAGTCACTTGTCGATCTCGGTGTCTTCACCGAGGTCGAATCTCTTTTCGCTAACTTAGGTTGGTTGGCCTTTCTTAATGCATCTGCCTTATCCTACCCGTCACTCACCCTTGAATTTCTCTCTACACTTGTTTGGGAGTCCGGGTCGATCATAAAATTCCAGGTGCGTAACAAGAGTGTCACCGCCAATCTGAATACCATTAACGATATATTTGGTTTCCCCAATCTTGGGGATGACTCCATCCGACACTACGGGTACACGCCCGAGTTTGACGTCGATCAATTCTGGTTCTGCCTCACACTGCTCCCTAGCTATCCCCGAGGTAGGGCCAAGGCCTCCTCCATCATCCACCCCGTATTTCGTTTGGCCCATAGGATCATATCATCTGCATTTTTTCCCAGGGACGAGTCCGGCACCGTGACTATCCCTGCTCTTTTTATCCTCTGGGCCATGAATTTCCCTTTTGTTCGGGACGATGATGGGATTAGCTTTAGGGCCCCTACCGTCCCCATCCATGGCGGCGATTAGCTTGTTTACAAGCTTCTCAAGATCAACCGGGCCGGTAAGGGGAAGTTTTGTTGTGGGGGCATCATTACTATCATTTGTTCTTACCCCCAATTTAATATTCACATCCCCGATAATCTTCCCACTGCCGCAGGACCCTCACAGCTAGATATTGATGTCATGCGGCACATTCACATGATTAAACCCCACTCCGATGGCCGCTTCATCTTCAATTATGGCCACCCCCTAGCCCCTTACACCATTCTCCCCAACCCCGCTCGCATGACCATAGCTCTAATGGGAGATTGGACCTTCCCACCCGATCCGAACTTCCTAGCGGGGTTGCACCTTCCTTTCCTTCCCGCGGATGCACGCAGACCACCGTCCCTTGCCACCCACTTAGGCGAGCATGATATCCCTGCGTCTCGGGGAGATATGGGGGCTGGCCCGAGTCGTCCTGTTTCTGTTCCGGGCCCCATCACTTCTGAGCACCTCTTAGCGGCCATTTCTGTTCTTGTCTCCTGTGCCGACATGACCACCGCCGCTAGCACCACTTCCACCTTACCTGCCGGCACCACTTCTGCCTCACGTCAGTCCACATCCTTTGGTCGTCGACAGGTCTCTGCCCGTCTTGGTCTTGAAAGGGAGGTCGCTGCCCTCCGTGATTTCGCCATGTCCTCTGCCTCCTCGGACCCTTCACCGTCCTCCTTTCTCACTCACCCACGTTTCCTCGCACTTGAGAGGAACGTGGCCGCCATTCTTCGCCTTCTCACTCACATCCACGGTCCACCTCCACCTTCACCACCTCGACAATCTTCTCCTCCACCCTCCCACACATCCCCACATCCATCACCTCCCCCACCACATTCTTCTCCTCCCTCATCTATTCCCATCCCGGTATCCACTTCCCCCCTCCCGACCACTTCCATCGCACCCACGCTACCTCCTCCATCCTCCTCCATCACTTCATATGTGCGTCGGAAGAAATTGCCGGTGCGCTCCAAATCTCTCCTACCACCACCCACTACCGTCACCACCACATCTTCTCCCCCCATTTCTATTCCTTTCACCACCGCCTTGATCGCCGTCCTACCACCACCACCCACCTCCACCGACACTCCTCCCATCGTTCACACCACCGCTACACCTATTCCTCCACCTCTTTCCCCACTTCTCCGCACACCCCCAGCCTCCCCTGACCACCCAGCCACACCCTCTTCCGAGGAGGGCGAGGATTCACCTTCTCCTGATTTCGATTTCACCTTGTTTGTTTTTGACTCCCCCTTGCATATTTCTGCATTTCACGATCACATTTTATTCGCTAGCACTGTCATGTCTAGCTTGGGGGACGTCTATTTTGGTGTGTTGTCGTGTTTTGTTTTTTCTCATTTTTGTGTGTGTGCTTGTTTTTCCCCTTTTGAGTGTCGTGTCGTGTGGTTTTATTTCTATTTTCGTGTCGTGTGGTTTGATTTTGATTTTTCTTTATTTTCAGTTTCATCTCTGTGTTTTCCTCGTTTTCATTTCTTTTTATGTCGGTGCGTATTCCCCCCATCTTCATTGCCCTCCCGTACTCACTCATATTGCATTGAGGGCAATGCAAGCTTCAGCTTGGGGGAGTCGCACTGTGTGCGCCATTTGAGTCTTTCTTTTTCGTTTTTGTGTCGTTTTCATCGTGTTTTTTATTTTTTCTTTTTTCTCTTCTCTTCTTTTTATCTCTTTCTCCTAGAGATGAACCCTATGATGAATCGCGACAAAATCACACACACCTAGCATGGCATCGATAATCACATTCACTAACCCTAGGATTTCGAGTTCTATTGCATTTCACGCATCGTGGGTCCTCTTAGTTTCTGTGAGTCGTGTGTCGTGCCTATCTGTTTGGCGTGCTTCTACTCTGTGATTTTACTTTATATACCTGTCCAGGAATGACCCCTAGATTACCATGCTTCGATTTGAATATGCGGTATTTATTTTCCATGTCTGCTTCTGCATGCTATATATATACATCGTGTACTTCATTTCGCATGTGTCGGGATTCCACAATTAAGGACTAGGACAACCCATTTAGCCTATGCTCTATTTAGCGAGAATAGTTTCCTTTGCCCAAGTGTTTAGATTCCGACTTCTTTTTTTGTTTTACTTGGTGCAAATCCCCTCGTCGTGTACCGTTCTCCCACTTGGGAGAGTACACATGTGTATAGCCAAAACCCCAAAAATTCAAAAAAAAAGAGAGAGAAAAGAAAAGAAAAAACCAAAAAGAAAAGAAAAGAAAATTTTCGTATAGCCAAAAAGCAAAAAAAATATACAAATGCCCAAAACCAAAAAAAATTCCCGTGTGAATATTTTTTCCTACTTACCGAGAATAAAGGGAAGACGAGAATTTGCACCGAGTGTTCTACTCCACATCATCTCAACCCCCATCGTTTTTAAAAACACTTGGCTTGGGAACTTTTTAGCTAGTATCTAGGCTATAGTGGTGTGATTTCCTTAACCCTAGTTGTGGAGTCCCCGATGCATGATACGCTTCTATTCTTATACTCTTCTCATGCATGCTTGAACAAATATTCACCGCAATTTCAAATTCGAATCGGTATTTGGGTCATTTCTTGGATTTGCGTATATGAGCTTATAGCACATTGTAGAAAGCGACACCATTTGCTAGCACACGACCGCACTCACACGCGCTTCACCGTGTGGGCCCATGACACTTGTCTGGACTCGTATTCCTTGGTTTAGTGATGTGATTTTTGTGTTTGCTTGCTTAGTGTGTTGTGTTTGATTTTGCTGGCTCTGACGGGCGATCTAGGATTTTTGTTTTCTCTTTTTCTCTCTTTCTCTCTATTTTTCCCCTCCGAGCTCCTACTCTCGCTCGTCTTCCTCGAGGACGAGGAAGAGTTCAGCTTGGGGGATTTTGACGTGCGTATATATTTCATATATTCACGCACATTTTCTTTCGTGTTTCTCCGTATTTTCCGCCGTCTTTTATTCGTTTTCTCGTGTTTTCTTGTTTTCTTTCTCTATTCTGTATTTCCCGTGTTTTGCAGGAGTTTGCTGGCATTTGGGACGCAAAACGATGATATCATGTGTCCCCAGAGCAACGGGAGGAGTCACGCGTGATCCAAGGGGTCAAACGACGAAGATTACATCTTTCAGCCCCTCACCCGGTCGGTTGGTCATCTCCAACCGATCGGGTGATGCACGCATGCACCACCCGGTCTTGGCTGGAGCTCAAGTGGATGTCACCTGACCGGTTCACAGGCCGGTTCAACGGGGCCGATTCTCTGTCTTTTCAAGCCAAATTCCAACCGATCGGGTGACTTTCACCTGATCGGTTCATCTGTAGCTGATGCTGAGGAGCCGAGACACGGGCACCCAACTGACCCCTTCACCCGATGGCGCCAAGATCCAACCGGTCACCCCAAGAACTCAACCGACCGGTTCATATGACCGGGTGAAACTCCGCCGTTTTCTATTTATTATTTGTAACGGATCACCCGATCGGTTGACTTGTCAACCGATCGGGTGATACGAGATCCTATAAATAGTACCCCTAGGATTCCAGAAACGGGAGCTGTTAGTTTTTACTGTTTTCTCCTATTTGTGACGGCTGTAATTACTTTTCTATTGTATGTTTTCGGATCTTTCTTAAACTTTAGTATTATCTTAACTGCTCTACTACCTTCACATTCCTATCGTCTGATTATGATTTTAACGGTTCATTTTCGTTTAGATCGCTTTTTAATGAATATTTGTGAGTAGTTCCCAAATCTGGGATTTTGGCGGAAACCCCTTCGGGGGCTCTTCCCGATGCATCCATAGGGTTAGGAAATCGATAGGGATTAGGAATCTAACGGTTATGTGGGGTGTTTAATTGTCATCGGCGGGAAAAAGACCGCCTTTGACCGTTGGGCCAAGGGGGAATAAACTTGGCGGTTGACTCCCTAGCCATAGGTCACGCCCTTAGCGTAGACGCTGAATCCTAGCGCGCGGGGGCTGCAGGATGAGACGTTGGGAGTTATCGTTGCGAGCTTAGTGCTCCCAGAATCGATCAGTGTTAATGGACACGGGAGTGCCCACTGATCGAACCCGAGAAGTCCGGTGTATCATCCTGGGCACCGACCGGAATATCGGGCCCATGGGATGCCGGTACCACTTTCAGAGGCAACGTCTCACCATTAGACCCTAATTCCGATCTCCATCCTACCCGTAGGCCGTATCGGCGAGAGTCGCTCGTTGGAGTGGAAACCAAAGTCCCGGGTTTATTTTCTTATTGTTCATACCTTGCATTCCTTTCCCGTGACAACCTATCAACCGATCCGGGCTAGCTCGCCCACGGGGTGATTTCGGTCCTCCTTGACACAAGCACATCCTAGCCTCCCTGTGTTTGACCCCCAAGCCACACTACAACACTGTGCGCTTGCGGTTACAAATATCTAAGCCCTCACGCGGGTCCCCCGGCCATTTGCGGCTTGCAAACCGGGGGCACGTCAGCACGTTAGCCGGTACAAGAAGGGGAACCGACCGACTAGATGACGATTTAGTCGGTCGACAAACCTTCATGGACCGACTAGTGGGCTTTGTTAATTACTCAGGAGTTACTGTTTATCGTTAGTCGGTCTAAGAACATTTGTCGACCGACTAGGTTGCAAACTAGTCGGTCAGCAATCGTTCTTTAACCGAATAGCTCTATGATCATTTTGATACCAAGTACTATTCATTCTTAGTCGGTCTAAGAACGTTCGTCGACCGACTAGATGAGAAACTAGTCGGTCAGTAGTTGTTCTTTGACCGACTAAATCTAAATCCTATTTTTGTACAGGAGTTACTGTTTACACTTAGTCGGTCTGCGTTGGTCAACCGACCGACTAGTTCCCAAACTAGTCGGTCAGAGGTTGCTCTTTGACCGACTAATCAGTGTCGAAACCCTAATTTCTGGGCAGCCACCAGGTCGTTTTCTATTTAAACCCCACTTTGTTTCTTTTCTTTCTTTCTCTTCTCCTGGCTTCTTTCCTTCCCCCTTGACCTCTGATCTTCCCCAACCTTCCTCTAGCCTTCCTCCTTCATCAAGAGCCTCCCCCCCTCTCCATTTAGGCCGGCCACCATGCCCTAGGCCATCTCCAACCCCCAAAAATCACCAAAACCCCATTTTTCCAAACCTCTCCATCCATTTCCAGATCTGAACCGTAGGTTCCCCGGATCGTTTCTTCCGTCGCCGTGCTTGATCGGCATCGTTCTTCCGCTAACGATTCGGTAATAAATCGATCTCTTAATATCCTCATAACCCATTGTGTTTTTGTGAAACCCTAATAAAACTAGGTTGGATGTTGTTCTAATATTGTTTTGCCATGGCAGCGATCTCATCTCCGTAGTTAGCATTTGTGTGACGGCCTCGTTGATAGTCATCCTCAGTGCTAGGCAAGTGAAACTTGCCACTTATGGTTTTGGGCCATGTCTTAGGCCATTTGCTTGTTGTAGGCGTAAAAGAGACTAGGCAACGAAATGATACTCGCCTAGGCGCAATTTTAGGAACTAGCTTGATAACGAAGCTAGATCCGACATTTATCATGTTGCACAACTACCATGTCATGTTTAATTTTCATTAACGGTACGCGAATTAATTTTCATGTCATTGCATTCTTTAAGTGTTTTTGTGATTGTGTAGCTCTGCTACACCTTGTGAAATGATTGAGGCTAGGTGCACCCCTATGCCAAATAAAATACGCTCCTGGTTTGTGATCCAGGAAACGAGCTCTTGTGCAGGGCAACCCTGGCTCATTTACTGAGCATCATGTACAGGGACCCTGGCTCGTTTACACGTGGGTTTTGGGGTAAGAGTTAAGCGGCCATTCAACTGGGAGTCTGCCCGATCAGCAACTGCAGTTGTAAGGCGTAAACTCTGGGGTCTGGGGTAGTGTTAAGCGGCCAATCAGTGTGAATGTACAACAGTTCAGCTGTAAGGCGTAAACATCTACGAACAACTTGAAACGTGACTAGTGAAAAGATTGAGACTGTTAGTAGCTTGGCTACTCTTGACATGCCCTGATAAATTGTTCTCTTGCACTTATTGTTTCACCATGTCTTACTTGTGCACTCATACCATAACTGCCATGTCATGCATACTATAACTGCTAGGTTGTTAGTTTGCCTTACTTTCAGTTTCCTTGCCCAAGTCTTTTAGACTTGCTGATATGTGCCCAGTTACTCTTTTGGGTGACACATGTTAGATCCTGAGCCTGAGTTCATTGTTGAGGACGAGGTGTTTGCTGACGCCGAGCCCGAGCCTGTGTTTGACGAGGACTTCGTGGACACTGGCGATCAGTCGTAGAGATTGTTTGTGTTGTTGTTTAGACTGTTTTGTTATCAGTGCGTGGCACCAATAATTTGTTATGTTGTCCCTTTTGTTGGCCTTGTTCTGGGCCTTTAGACTCATTCTTTTAGCCTGGTGGCTTTTCTGGATGTTGAACTTAATTTTCATGTTGGACAAATTTTGAGATTTGAGATTTTACTTCTGTCTCTCCTTGTGTTATTATTGTTGTTCCGTTTGTGGTTACAGGGACCTGCTTATGTTTTATTGACGCTTATCGGGTTTAGGGCTTCACAGCTCCACTCTCGTGCGGACCTTTTCATGTCTCACCTCCATTTTAGGGAAGCGGGGCGTGACAGATCCCTTGTACGGATACACAGCCTGCGGGCAATAGGGCACTCTCCGAGTGATCCCTTGTACGGACTTGTCTTATCTTGAGCACTTGGGTTGGGGTAGGGTTGAGCGTGCGCACGGGAAGAGGGTCTGATCCCCCTCGAACCGTAAGGCGTGAACCCTTCGAGTCACACATGTCTTGTCTTGTCTTGTCCTGTCCTGTCTTGCTGGTCTTGTCACGTCTTTTCACGACCCGTTTAGGTTAGTCCAGTAGTCGGTAGCACCCGCTACGACTACTGCTTACTACGCTTTACTTTTCTGCAGCGTTTACTTTGTTATAACCCCAGCATGCTAATCAACCAGTAAACTGTTGTTTAATAGTTCGGTACACTTGTAGTAGAGTCTGACCTCTTTTGTAGACTTTACCTGACGTACAGTTCCTTTTTTTGGGTGTTGTACGTCAGGTGTGGAGCCAGAGTACGTCGACGAGGCAGAGTTACCCGAGGACGTAGAGCTGGAGGACGTCGATCCTAAGTACATCCCCGAGGAGGACCAGAGTTAGAGATCTTCGTGTTACCGATTCAGAGGTTCCACTGTAGTTTTGTTGGGTGCGTAGCACCATTTACTTTCTGTCTAGGTTGGGTGCTTGCACCAGTAGTTTACTTTTTCTGTCGTTGTAGCCGACTCAGGCTTTTGTTAGACTCTCAGTACTCTGGATTGATAAATTTGGAATAAAATGAATGTTTTCTTTTTCAGTACTTTTTATTGTTCTGTACTAACATGCAGGGACCTGTTCCTTCTTCTTGGTTACCACACAGACGCTTATTGGGTCCGGGCTTCTCGGCTCCGGCCTAAGCGGGCCTTAGTCACGCTTCGCCTCCGTCGTTTGGGAAGCGGGGCGTGACACACAGGGCAGGTCCTTGCGTGCTACATTTCAAATGATAAAAGCCACATCCAGAGATATAGTGTCCATACACGAACTTAAACGACAAAGCCACAGCTGGGCTAAAGTAGCAACAAGAAAGAAACGTACACTAACAACGACAACGACAACCGAAAGTAACTAAAAGAAGCAGCAACGGTATGAGTCCACTAGTCTTCCGTAGGGAGAGACTCAGCGTCAAGGGTGAACTCCTGGCTCTCCAAGTCAGGCGTCTCGAATGGATCCTCCGGGTACTCAAGCTCGAGATCTGACATACATCCAAAAAACTTGAATGTATGTCAGCAAGGGTCTGTAAGAAAAGGTTAGAAACCCAAGGCAAAATATACAAACGATATTGAATTTAAGAGACATTAGATAATTAAATGAGACAACTGCAATAAGTTTAAACATGCCAAATATAAATGAAATGAAACAAGACATTCATATCATGCAGTTCTAAGCAGTTTCTAGAAGTAAAGTAAAGATTTCTTTGAGTTCGTTAGTATGTCAATATACTGAGACCACGATAGTGGTACAAGTTTCATGTCAATGTTTCACATCTATCATAGGGTTCTCGCCTTTAGGTCGTGATGAGTGGATCGTTCTTCTCACGGGGGTTTACCATGATTGACGCTACGCCAGCGCATGCGGGTGGTGCTCTTGAAGAGAGGACCCCTTCATACGCCTAATGGCCGCTCAACCCTAACCCCACCCCAATTTTGTGCCGGAACACGAGCTAGCCAAGTCGACTCTCACGACATCACGAAAGTCACGAATCCGCCTTCGAGGCGCACGATTTCACGATGTCACAACTTGTTAAACATTCCAAGACATGCAGCAATTTAACATTATCATTTTTACTTTGTTTATACAACATTTTCAATAAGCAGGCGTGGGTTGAACAACATTTACAACAATTTTAAAATAATGTTGAACATGAGTTTTTATTGAACATGCTATAGAAACCAGTTTTCTTCGTCGTTGTTTAAAATTAAAGTATATCAAGTTATATGCCGTTGGGTCACATTTTTAGTCCAGAGTTTCATGGTATCATTTTCATGAGTCATTTCATGTATAGATTTCAAGTTATACAGCATAGAGTAAAAATGACGTAATAATCATCAGACTCCAAAAATTCATATCTAATTGCACACTTGCCTGATTTCAGCGTTCTTGGTGCCGTCGGGTTCGTCTCGACGAGTACTATGCTACGGTGATAATGGTTCGCTGGCTTGATAAAACACATATTCAGATTAAACTGTTTTCGATTATAACAATGTTACAAAAAGTTCTTACGACGTCTAATCGATCCGTTTTATTAGGTCTTCTATATTATTATATGAGTTATAGGTTATAGGTAAAGGTACTAAACGTTACACAGCGAATGGGGGCAGCAACGACGACACGACTCCAAAACAGCGACGTTGTATGTCGGGGATCCACCGTCGACACGCGAGGCGTAAGCGGCTGTTCTGGGCGCTGCAGGTGGTTACGATGGTTGCAGCGAGTCCCCGGGGCTGTCGTCGTCAGATCTGAGCAGCTGGGTGAGCGTACGGGCTGTCGAAGGCTCCCGTGCATGGAGAAGATGGAGGTACGGCCTGGGGAGGATCTAAACGGGGTTGCTTGGGCGTGGAGGAGAGGAGATATGGTCCACGACGATTGGTGGCAGCCTGGGCGAGGCTACAGGTGGCTAGGGGGTGGTGCGACGTTCTCTCGCAGGTGGAGGAGGAAGAGATCGCATGTAGGAGGAGGGGGACGAAGGCTACAGGCTTATAGGGCGGCTGCGTGGAGATCTGGGCGTTGGAGATCAAAGCTACGGCGTCGCACGGCCTGACGGCGTGGAGAAGACGCACGGAGGGGGAGGCAATGAGGCCGCGGGCTTGCGGGTGGAGCTGTCGACGCTTGGTGACGGAGGGGAGAAGGCCGTACGGTGTTTGCGAGGCCTTGGGGGTGACGTGAAGAAGAAGAAGGAGAAGGAGGCGGTTGCGTTTGCGTGTGGGGCTGAGAATAAGGGTAAGGGGCTGTGTTGTGTCCTAGGGTCTGTTACAGGTTAGCTGTAGGAAAACAATAGCCTAGGGTGTTTATATTATAAAGAGTATGTGGGGGTTTTGAAATGGCAGCACGTGAACTTGGCTTAGGGTCATAGGTTTTAAAGTTTAGATTTCTTTTTTTGATTAGCCTCCTCTCTCATTCTGCTGTGTGTGTGCGTGAGTGCAAGATGGGTTCGGCTTAGGGGTTGAAAACGTGGCTAGATTTATATTAGGAAATGATTAGAATTTTCATTAATGGGATTAGTAATCAATAGGTTTAATTAGGGGAATTAGGGCTATTCAATTTCGTTTAAATGGGTCAAAAATGGAAGGCTTCATTTGAATTTTAAAGTTTTAAAAACAAAGTTTTGAAATTCGAATTTTGAATTTGAAAATTTAAACTAATTATAAAAATTTATTTCAAAATAATTATATGTAGGATTTATTAGTAGTTTAAAATAATTATGATAATAATAAGTATGTAATAAGTTAGGAGTTGATACGGGTACGGGTCAGATACGTCAACTACGGAAACGAAAAAAAATAATCCACGAGAGAAATACGGATATAACGTAACGATAAAAAATGGTCGTTACATCCTACCCACCTTAAAGACAATTCCGCCCTCGGAATTCCTAATAATCACAGGCCAGGGAACAGATGTGAGTAACGCTCCCTCATCTCATCTTCTCTCTCCTAGGTAGACTCTCCTGGCGAGTCGTGTCACCACATCACTCTAACAAGATCGATCGTCTTGTTCCTGAGTGTCTTCTGACGCCTGTCAAGAATCTGCACTGGCTGCTGGTCATACGTCAGATCCGGATGAACGGTAATCTCAGAGTAGTCCACAGCGTGAGATGGGTCGCTGATATACCGACGGAGCTGAGACACATGGAAGACATCGTGAACTCCCTCTAAAGATGGTGGTAAGGCTAAGCAGTAGGCTACCTCGCCAACTCTCTCCAGAACATCGAAGGGTCCGATGTATCTCGGGCTGAGCTTACCGCGTTTCCCAAAGAGAATCACTCCTCGATTCGGGGAAATCTTCAGGAATACATGGTCTCCCGGCTGAACCTCCAAAGGACGCCATTTCGCATCTGCACAATGCTTATAACGGTCATGAGCGATCCGAAGCTTGTCCCTGATATCTCAAACAATGTCCACTGCTTCGACAATCATCTCCGGTCCCAATTACTCTCTATCTCCAATGTCCTCCCAGCTCAGTGGCGATCGAAATTTCCTCCCGTAGAGAGCAACAAATGGCGTCATGCCAATGCTCGCCTGATAGCTGTTGTTGTAGGAGAACTCTACCAGGTGTAGATGATCCTCCCACAAACCCTTGAAATCCAGCATGCAAGCTCTCAGCATATCCTCCAAAATCTGAATGGTCCGCTCTGACTGGCCATCCGTCTGTAGGTGATACGTAGTGCTGAACTTCAGACCGGTACCCAGGTTGGTCTGCAGACTCTTCTAGAACTAAGACATGAACCTCGTATCGCGATTTGACATAATGCTCACAGGGACTCCATGCAAGAGCATGATCTCCTACACAACATATTTCACATCACAATTGTTACTAGAAAGGGAATTATGAAGGGATGAGTTGGATCATTACCTCCATATACTTCCTTGCCAGTATCTCCGTGGATTGTCCTACTCGGAACGGTATGAAGTGCACATACATAGTCAATCGATCAACGATGACCCAGATAGCATCATTCTGTTTAGTCCTCCAAGTAAGCCAGTCACGAAGTCCATCGTGATGTGCTGCCACTTCCACTCTGGAATCGACAGAGGTTGTAGTAGTCCAGCAGTGCGATGATGCTCAGCCTTCACTTGCTGACACACCAAACACTTGGCAACACTCCGTGCCACACTTATCTTCATACCATGCCACCAGAAATTCTGACGAAGATCCTTGTACATCTTCGTACCTCCAGGATGAATAGAATAAGGTGAACTGTGAGCCTCATTCATCGGCTCTTCTCTGATATCTCCTGCCAGTACGCAGATCCTACTGCCATATCTCAAAGATCCATCCTCGTGATTCAGAAAATCTGTCCGGAGTCCGGCATCGACTTGCTCTCTGATCTTCATCAACTTAGCATCACCAGCTTGAGCAGTCGTTATCCGATCTACAATCGTTGACTGAATATGCATGTTCATCAACGACAAAGTGAGTCCAGGTAGGACAGCTTCAATATCCATCTCTCGCAGATCCTGCTATAATCTCCACTGAGCTGTGAGAATCATCACTTCACGCAGTCGACTCAAGGCGTCCGGTACGACATTCACCTTCCCTGGGTGATACTGAAGATCGATGTCGTAGTCTGCCATCAATTCCAACCATCTGTGATGTCTCATATTCAGCTCCTTCTGAGTGAATATATATTTCAAACTTTTGTTATCAGTGAAGATTTTCACTTTCTCACTCAGTAAGAAATGTCGCCAAAAATTCAATGCAAAGATGACAGCGACGAGCTCCAAGTCGTGGGTCGGATAGTTCTTCTCATGGACCGGACTGACGTGCCCCCGGTTTGCGAGCCGCAAATGGCCGGGGGACCCACATGAGGGTTTAGATATTTGTAACCGCAAGCGCACGGTGTTGTAGTGTGGCTTGGGGGTCGAACACATGGAGGCTAGGATGTGCTTGTGTCAAGGAGGACCGAAATCACCCCGTGGGCGAGCTAGCCCAGATCGAATGATGGGTTGTCACTGTAAAGGAATGCAAGATATAGACAATAAGAAAATAAAACCCGGGACTTTGGTTTCCACCCCAACGAGCGACTCTCGCCGATACAGCCTATGGGTAGGATGGCGATCGGAATTAGGGTCTAATGGTGAGACGTTGCCTCTAAAAGTGGTACCGGCATCCCATGGGCCCGATATTCCGGTCGGTGCCCAGGATGATACGTCGGACTTCCCGGGTTCGATCAGTGGGCACTCCCGTGTCCATTAACACTGATCGACTCCGGGAGCACTAAGCTCGCAACGATAACTCCCAACGTCTCATCCTGCCGCTCCCGCGCGCTAGGATTCGGCGTCTACGCTAAGGGCGTGAGCTATGGCTAGGGAGTCAACTGTCAAGTTTATTTCCCCTTGGCCCAACGGTCAAAGGCGGTCTTTTTCCCGCCGATGACAATAAAACACCCCGCGTAACCGTTAGATTCCTAATCCCTATCGATTTCCTAACCCTATGGATGCATCGGGAAGAGCCCCCGAAGGGGTTTCCGCCAAAATCCCAGATTTGGGAACTACTCACAAATATTCATTAAAAAGCGATCTAAACAAAAATGAACCGTTAAAATCATAATCAGACAATAGGAATGCGAAGGTAGTAAAGCAATTAAGATAATACTAAAGTTTTACAAAGATCCGAAAACTTACAAAAACTGGGAAATTACAGCCGTCACAAAATGAAGAAAACAGTAAAAAATAACCAACTCCCGAATCTGGGAAACCTAGGGTTCTATTTATAGAAAACGACATCACCCGATCGGTTGATAAGTCAACCGGTCGGGTGAGCCGCTTCAGAAAATCACAGCGCAATGCGGGGGTTTCACCCGGTCAGTATGAACCGGTCGGTTGGAACTTGGTGCGGTCGGTTGGATCTTGATGCCGACCGGTTGGATCTTGGAGCGGACCGGGTGAGGAGATCGGTTGGAGCTCCGAGTCTTGGCTGTTGAAATTCAGCTACAGATGAACCGATCGGGTGAAGGTCACCCGTCGGTTGGAAATCAGCTTCGAATTTCCAGAGACTTTGAGCTTTTGACCCGGTCACTGAACCGACCGGGTGACTTCTCGTGAGCTCCAAGCTGCGTCCGGGTGATACACGCGTGCATCACCAGATCGGTTGGAGATGACCAACCGACCGAGTGAGGGGCTGAAAGATGCAATCTTCATCGTTTGACCCCCTGAATCATGCGTGACTCCTCTCGTTGCTCCGGGGACACATGATATCATCGTTTTACGTCCCAAATGCCAGCAAACTCCTGCAAAACACGGAAAATACGGAAAAGTGAAAGAAAACAAGAAAATACAAGAAAACACGAGAAAACACGAGAAAACAAATAAAATACGGTGGTAAATACGGAAAAACACGGAAGAAAACGCGCGTAAATATATGAAATATAAACGCACGTCACGGACCTTCAACTGTCGCGAAGCATATGCGACCACATGGTTGTGCTGGTGCAGAACACATCCAAGTCCCTTGCCTGATGTGTCACAGAAAATCTCGAAGCCTCCGCATCTGTCCGGAATAGCCAAGACCGGTGCAGTAGTCAGTCTCTCCTTCAAAGTAGAAAAGGCCTGCTCACAATAATCTGACCAATTGAACTTGACATCCTTCCTCGTCAATCTCGTCATCTGCTCAGCTATCCTTGAGAAAACCTTGATAAATCTGTGGTAGTATCCAGCCAATCCGAGGAAACTCCTGATGTCTGATGCCGATCGAGGTGTAAGCCATTCAGTGACTGCTTTGACCTTCTCCCGATCCACTGAGATGCCAGCTCCTGATATTACATGTCCAAGAAATGCAACTCTGTCCAGCCAAAATTCGCATTTGCTGTACTTGGCATATAGTATATGATGACGGAGCTTCTCTAATACCATCCTCAAGTGCTCTGCATGCTCCTCCTCGCTCCTCGAGTACACCAGGATGTCATCTATGAAGATCACTACGAACTTGTCAAGGAAGTCGTAAAAGATAAGGTTCATGAGATTCATGAACACAGCAGGAGCATTGGTCACACCAAACGGCATGACAACAAACTTATAATGCCCGTGCTTGGTCTGAAAAGCTGTCTTGGGCACATCTTCCTTCTTGACTCTGACCTGATGGTATCCGCTCCGAAGGTCCAACTTCGAAAATACCTTCGATCCACCAAGCTGATCGAAGATATCATCAATACATGGCAACATGTACTTGTTCTTCACTATGATCTGATTCAGCTCCTGATAATCGATGCACATCCTTCTCGATCCATCCTTCTTCTTCACCAGCAAGACGGGTGCACCCCAGGGGGGACACACTGGGATGAATGAAACCCTTCTGCAGTAGCTCATCCAACCGCTTCCTCAGCTCTTCTAACTCAGCAGGGGCCATACGGTACGATGCCTTTGAAATCGGTTGAGCTCCTGGCATGAGATTAATGCTGACCTCCAACGCTCGGGCGGGTGGCAATCCAGAAATGTCTTCCAAGAAGACGTCTTCAAAATCTCTCACTACCGCTAACTTCTCCGGTTCTGCTATCATGGATTCAACAGTCAATCTGTACGGCTGGGCCCGGAACTTGAGAGGTCCAAGCGAACGTCCTCCGCTGACGAACTCGAATACTGGTTGGTCAGGAATTTCAAACACCACTTTCTTCCGGTGACAGTCGATCGTGGCATAAAAAGCTCCAAACCAGTCAATGCCGAGAATTGCATCGAAATTGGGTAGATCGTGGATAATGAAATCAGCATACAATTCGTGTCCACTAACTACCAACAGGCATGGTCAACAACCCAATGCAACCTTCACTACACCATTCCCAGTTGTAATATTCCAACACTTGGGAAGTGTGTATGTGGCTATCGAGTGTTCGACTAAGAACTTCCGAGACAGGATGCACATGGAAGCTCCAGAATCGAACAGGGTAAAGGCCGGGTGAGAAGAAACTAAGATGACACCTAAGGTAACATGCAACTAGATTAAACATGGATCTAACTAATCTGGCGGATGTCGTCCTCTCCGCCTCAAGCAGCTCCGGATCCATGTCGGGTGTTACGTCTCCCAGCCATTCTGAGATAAGAAAAGCCCGAGTTAATCTCGTGTATACGATTACTCTAGATGTTTGGCTAATGAAAAGTGTTCGCATTGTTCTGAATTTCGCAGTTGCTTGACCTGCATGGGCCACCACTAAAACCTGTAACGCCCCGCTTCCCAAAAGACACTGGAAGCGAGAACGTTATGCGGTCTGCATGAACTGGAGCGGTAAAGCTCGAGTTCAATGAGCGTCTGTGATAATAACACAGGGCAGGTCCTTGCATGCTTTTCAGAACAATAAGAATACATTTCAAAAGATAAAAGCCACATCCAGAGTTATAATGTCCATACACGAAATTAAACGACAAAGCCACAGCTGGGCTAAAGTAGCAACAAGAAAGAAACGTACACTAACAACGACAACGACAACCGAAAGTAACTAAAAGAAGCAGCAACGGTATGAGTCCACTAGTCTTCCGCCGGGAGAGACTCGACGTCAAGGGCGAACTCCTGGCTCTCCAAGTCAGGCGTCTCGAATGGATCCTCTGGGTACTCAAGCTCGGGATCTGACATACATCCAAAAACATGAATGTATGTTAGCAAGGGTCTCCAAGAAAAGGTTAGAAACCCAAGGCAAGATATACAAACGATATTGAATTTAAGAGACATTAGATAATTAAATGAGACAACTGCAATAAGTTTAAACATGGCAAATATAAATGAAATGAAACAAGACATTCATATCATGCAGTTCTAAGCAGTTTCAAGAAGTAAAGTAAACATTTCTTTGAGTTCGTTAGCATGTTAATTTACTGAGACCACGATAGTGTTACAAGTTTCATGTCAATGTTTCACATCTATCATAGGGTTCTCACCTTTAGGTCGTGATGAGTGGATCGTTCTTCTCACGGGGGTTTACCGTGATTGACGCTACCCTACCGCATGCGGGTGGTGCTCTTGAAGAGAGGACCCCTTCATACGCCTAATGGCCGCTCAACCCTAACCCCACCCCAATTTTGTGCCGGAACACGAGCTAGCCAAGTCGACTCTCACGACATCACGAAAGTCACGAATCCGCCTTCGAGGCGCACGATTTCACGATGTCACAACTTGTTAAACATTCCAAGACATGCAGCAATTTAACATTATCATTTTTACTTTGTTTATACAACATTTTCAATAAGCAGGCGTGGGTTGAACAACATTTACAACAATTTTAAAATAATGTTGAACATGAGTTTTTATTGAACATGCTATAGAAACCAGTTTTCTTCGTCGTTGTTTAAAATTAAAGTATATCAAGTTATATGCCGTTGGGTCACATTTTTAGTCCAGAGTTTCATGGTATCATTTTCATGAGTCATTTCATGTATAGATTTCAAGTTATACAGCATAGAGTAAAAATGACGTAATAATCATCAGACTCCAAAAATTCATATCTAATTGCACACTTGCCTGATTTCAGCGTTCTTGGTGCCGTCGGGTTCGTCTCGACGAGTACTATGCTACGGTGATAATGGTTCGCTGGCTTGATAAAACACATATTCAGATTAAACTGTTTTCGATTATAACAATGTTACAAAAAGTTCTTACGACGTCTAATCGATCCGTTTTATTAGGTCTTCTATATTATTATATGAGTTATAGGTTATAGGTAAAGGTACTAAACGTTACACAGCGAATGGGGGCAGCAACGACGACACGACTCCAAAACAGCGACGTTGTATGTCGGGGATCCACCGTCGACACGCGAGGCGTAAGCGGCTGTTCTGGGCGCTGCAGGTGGTTACGATGGTTGCAGCGAGTCCCCGGGGCTGTCGTCGTCAGATCTGAGCAGCTGGGTGAGCGTACGGGCTGTCGAAGGCTCCCGTGCATGGAGAAGATGGAGGTACGGCCTGGGGAGGATCTAAACGGGGTTGCTTGGGCGTGGAGGAGAGGAGATATGGTCCACGACGATTGGTGGCAGCCTGGGCGAGGCTACAGGTGGCTAGGGGGTGGTGCGACGTTCTCTCGCAGGTGGAGGAGGAAGAGATCGCATGTAGGAGGAGGGGGACGAAGGCTGCAGGCTTATAGGGCGGCTGCGTGGAGATCTGGGCGTTGGAGATCAAAGCTACGGCGTCGCACGGCCTGACGGCGTGGAGAAGACGCACGGAGGGGGAGGCAATGAGGCCGCGGGCTTGCGGGTGGAGCTGTCGACGCTTGGTGACGGAGGGGAGAAGGCCGTACGGTGTTTGCGAGGCCTTGGGGGTGACGTGAAGAAGAAGAAGGAGAAGGAGGCGGTTGCGTTTGCGTGTGGGGCTGAGAATAAGGGTAAGGGGCTGTGTTGTGTCCTAGGGTCTGTTACAGGTTAGCTGTAGGAAAACAATAGCCTAGGGTGTTTATATTATAAAGAGTATGTGGGGGTTTTGAAATGGCAGCACGTGAACTTGGCTTAGGGTCATAGGTTTTAAAGTTTAGATTTCTTTTTTTGATTAGCCTCCTCTCTCATTCTGCTGTGTGTGTGCGTGAGTGCAAGATGGGTTCGGCTTAGGGGTTGAAAACGTGGCTAGATTTATATTAGGAAATGATTAGAATTTTCATTAATGGGATTAGTAATCAATAGGTTTAATTAGGGGAATTAGGGCTATTCAATTTCGTGGAGGAGAGGAGATAGAGTCCACATCGATTGGTGGCGGCCTGAGCGAGGCTACAGGTGGCTCGGGGGTGGTGCGACGTTCTCTCGCAGGTGGAGGAGGAAGAGATCGCTTGTAGGAGGAGGGGGACGGAGGCTATGGGCTTATAGGGCAGCTGCGTGGAGATCTGGGCGTTGGAGATCAAAGCTTCGACGTTGCGCAGCCTGACGGCGTGGAGGAGACGTGCAGAGGGGGATGCAATGAGGCCACGGGCTTGCTGGTGGAGCTTTCGGTGCTTGGTGGCGAAAGGGAGAAGGCCGTGCGACATTTGCGAGGCCTGGGGGGGTGACGCGAAGAAGAAGAAGGAGAAGGAGGCGGTTGCGTTTGCGTGTGGAGCTGAGAATAAGGGTAGGGGCTGTGTTGTGTCCTAGGGTTTGTAATAGGTTAGTTGTAGGAAAACAATAGCCTAGGGTGTTTATATTATAAAGAGTAGGTGGGGGTTTTGAAATGGCAGCACGTGAGCTTGGCTTAGGGTCTTAGGTTTTAAAATTTAGATTTCTTTTTTTTATTAGCCTCCTCTCTCATTCTGCTGCGTGTGTGCATGAGTGCAAGATGGGTTCGGCCTAGGGGTTGAAAACGTGGCTAGATTTATATTAGGAAATGATTAGAATTTTCATTAATGGGATTAGTAATCAATAGGTTTAATTAGGGGAATTAGGGCTATTCAATTTGGTTTAAATGGGTCAAAAATGGAAGGCTTCATTTGAATTTTAAAGTTTTAAAAACAAAGTTTTGAAATTCGAATTTTGAATTTGAAAATTTAAACTAATTATAGAAAGATATTTCAAAATAATTTTATGTAGGATTTATTAGTAGTTTAAAATAACAATGATAATAATAAGTATGTAAAAAGTTAGGAGTTGATACGGGTACGGGTCAGATACGTCAACTACGGAACGGAAAAAAATAATACACGAGAGAAATACAGATATAACGTAACGATAAAAACTTTTCGTTACAGGATCTATATTAGGAGGGCTCTAATCGGTGCCTGACTCTCGTCAGCCACACCGATAATATGGGTCGATGTAAGGATCGAAAACCCTAGATAGTCCTGACTCTCGATGGTGGCTAATCTAATTATCCACAAGGGAGGACACCGATATACATTGACAATTAGCATCCTAATATACCCCAAACCGTCAATTAGCCAATAACCAATCAATCAATTCATCCAATCCATGGCCCACACTCAATGGGGTTCAACCCATTGCCCTAGATGAAAAACTACTCACTACCCATTATTAGGAACACAAGCAAATACTCAAAATTGATAGCCATATCAACAAATCAATGAGAGAATCAATAAACAAGCAATCCACAAAAGTAATGAGCAAGAAAGACAATTTCTATTGCGAAAGTTTAATCTAAAATAAGAGTTACAAAAGGAATTAACAAAAGCTAACAGAATAATAGAAAAGAGAACACCAGAAATTCCCTGAAAATCTCTGAAAAAGGGCAGAAAAGGACTCTCTATCTCAGATGAAGAAGTGCTTTTATACAATGCCAAAAAGACCAAAATAGCCCCTAACTAACTCTGGCGGTCCCAGTTTTAGCCATATGATCCAATTCGACGCAGTCGCGTCGAAGATGACACGGTCGCATCTTTTGGATGTGTAAGATCTGCTCCAGAGAGGTAGCAGTGATGCGACCGCATGGTTGAAGCACGGGGCCTCGTCGAATGCAGCTTCGACGATCGTTTGGTCTTTGAAACGATCGCGTAAGGCGACCATTTGGCTTCAGCGGTCTTGGAATTACGTGGGCGCATGGTTGAATCTGTCAAACGGCCACATCAATTGATATTTTATTCTCTTCATTTCTGCAATGACACGGTCATTTGGAATTGTTGTGTGCTTTAATATTGCCGCAAGCGCACGGGTCGTGTAGCCTACTGGTGTCAAACAGGAGCAGCGAAAGATTTGAAACCTAAGATTGATGTCGTACTTCGTGTAACTGTGAGAGTAAGTAAGATGAGTGTAGGAGGGGAAATAGCTAGGAAAAAATCAATAAGAGGAGGATCTAGGGCTAGCATATCACCGCTATTGCTGGGATATATGCAATGGATCTAGCTTCTCGACACAAGGATTGTAGTCTCCGATGAGGGCTAAGCCTCAATCCTCGTCTCCTCGACGTCTAACCATGAGAGAGGAGACTCGGATGATTGGTTGTATCACTATCGTAACTCCGATAGTTCGTCGCAAGCTACGATATCGGTAGTTCTAGTGAGTGTGCCCGATTGGTTGTCGACGCTGGGTACTAGGTAGTCAATCATCCTTTGGAGGCGTCGAATCCAAATCCCAGGGGTTAATTGGTGATTTGGATTGTATAGCATCCCAATGGAGTAAATTGAATGAGGTTCATTATCCAACATATAACGACACTAAAATCCACACTTGGGTCGATATTTGGGGCCATCCATTGTGATTAACCCTTGCAATTGGGATCTACATTGCCCTAGCTAAATGAACTACTCGCTATTCATGGCTAAACCTAGTGAAATCAATGAAATGGTGTTCATAGCTAAATAGGTAAAAACAATGGGCAAGTAAACAACAAACAACCCAAGCAATCAGCAAATCAATACTAGAGCAAAGAGATTAACTAAACTACTAGAGAGCAAGGATTCTTACTTTGAAGACAATAGAATTACGGCAAGAAAAACCCAAGGAAATCGCCTAAAATGCTGTTCAAAAATTCTGTAAATCAAAAAGCTCTCCCCTTAGTTCGCTACAGAATTTCTTTAAATAGAAAATGACGTGCATGGTCGTGCCGCTATTTAGCACGGTCGTGCAAGAGTGTAAAACCTAGGTAGGAGATGCACCGTCATCTCGGGCATGGTCGTGCTGTCCAATCTGCTGCTCCCAGCTTCTCCTAACAGCCAAATAACTTGCACAGCCGTGTAAGCCCGCCCGTGCATCTTCAAGGTCTTTTGTCTATTTTGCACGGCCGTGCAAGCATTTTGTATACTAATGCTGGGCAGCAGGTGCACTGGCACGGCCGTGCAAGAGTACGCACGGCCGTGCCAACTCCTCTTTTTCTCCCAAATAGATCTACGGATGCAACGCAGTCTTCGCCGCTCTCTGCACTATCTCCATTAGCCTCAATGACGCCAAGAATGCATCGTTTCTGCCTCAATCACCTGCAAAACATGAAACAAACACCCAATGAGTAAAAGTGATAAAACAAAGAAAAAGGCATGGAAAATAGAGGCAGTGGCGAGAAGTAAATCAGGAAAAATATGGGAAAAGAGGTGGAAAATAAAGGTAGAAAAAACGTCTAACAAATTCCACCAAGCTAGAATCTTGCTTGTCCCCGAGCAAGACTAGGAATGAAGAATGGGGGGAATCCGTCGGAAAAACCTGACGATCAAACTCTCAAACCAATAACACTCACGGGTCGTGTACAAACAAAGGCTAGGAAACAATTCTTGAACACACACAATGTCTACCTAACGTGGCAATGGACTAAAACATTATCCTCCTCACGATGTCAGGTCTAACACACTAACACATGTGAAACTAGCCCCGGACATGTCCTCTAGATGGGCATAGGCAAGTAGAAATCGACCCAAGTCATACGCTTGCCTAGGCAAACATCACGAAGGCGAGCGGTAGAGTTAAGTCTCTCCTGGGTTGGCGATGTCGTGGTTACACCCTCTAAACTATGGTAGTTGGTAGGCATGCATAATCTATACACTTATGTCTATATACATAAAATATTTTTTTCTTTTTTATGGGACTTAGGCGATTCATGTATCGAGGTTTCGGCCAATGACTCCCGACCCAGACAGGTCTAGGGTATTGTGTCAAAAGGGTTCCGATTCGATTTGTCAGGAGAGTGG